>JAOXNR010054146.1:0-13022 GCA_028571225.1 Parsonsia alboflavescens | reverse complement strand
ATTCAACCAAATATTCCTACAAACAAAAATCAAGCATAGGGAAGTAAAATATATCTAAAATAACATAATTAAGCTAAAGTTACATAAGAAAATGGCATAAAAAGATCATAAAACTTAACATAATTATGTGCAAATCATTGATCCATTACTGCATGATTAACTTCTCGATAGCATGACTTCACCAGCCCGGAGGGGCTTAACCACACCATTGATAGTTTGATCCGACCACTGGTTACCCCCCTTCCGATAGCTCCTATAGTCACCGATTCTACCACCCAGGTATTTCCAATCAGTAAATTCCATTCATTCTAGTTCGTAAATCCTTATTTAATTCGAATTTGGTATTTTAGTTAATTTATAATATTATTCACCTCGATAATTCTTTTAAATAATAGATCGATGTATTTGTCAACCAGAGAGAGTATCGAGTAGATCCACAAGCTCCCCACAGTTACCAATTCTATCCCTCATGAGGTAATTTTATAGTTAGTAATTCTAGTTCACAAATTCATATTGGTCTCTATTTTATTTATTTCATATAAATAATTCTTTTAAATTCATATTCATTCTATTTATGTCGGATAATTCTTTTAAATAATAGCTCGAGAAGATTGTCCGTGGAAAGCCATGATCTAGTGGATCCATCGACTCCTATAGTCTCCAATCCTTCCGATCAGGTGAGTTAAAACATTATCATCTAGTTTTCAATTTATTATTATTAATTTTTTAATATTTGATTTTTAAATTCTATTAGGAGTTTGGTCGTGTATTTCGCCCCAAGGCACCACCTGCAGGGGTACGATCACCTTTAACAGACACCTCTCACTACATAGAGTCTGAGAGGCCAAAGAAGAAACCAAGGACGAAAGCAGGGAAGAAGGCTCGAGTAGTTGAGGTGCGAGGCTAGATTCCTGCTCTCGTAGAGGAGTGAGAGGTGATTCTTGCTCTTGTGGTGGACCCTTACATCCTTGACCTGACACGGTTGGAGGCTTTCTGTAGTATTGGAGATTCAGAGAGGTATTCAATCGTTAATAATTTATTTGAATTTTATCATTTTCTTTTTTTATATTATAATTAAGTTTATATGACAGGCGCTTGATTGGGAGATCCTATCATTTGTCAAGGATGACATAAAAAGGTCAGATCTTTGACGAGCTTGATCGAGGATGATCATGTGGATCAATTCATGCGAGGGTTGCGAAGGCGATGAAGGAGACATCATCCCTTTCCTTTACCCTTGTAGAGCCTGCTTCGCTCTCGCTTAGACTTACATCTATGTAAGTATTTTAAATAGTTTTGATATTTATTTAACTTATTCAAGTTACAATTTATGTATACAATTTTGATTTTTAACTAACTCAAATTACTTAACATTCTTTGAGGTGCGTGGCTTGAGACTAGGGCATTTTGTGCAAAGTCTAGGGCCTATAAGTTTGATCCTTTAATCATTGGTCGGGTTGGGGGAGATGAAAACTTAGGAGAGATAGCATGGTGGGAGACCCAAGAGGTAAAACACTAATTTTACATTAAAATCTTGGTTAAAATTTTGTTTTATTTAACATTAATTGATTAATATTTACACTCTATATATAGATCTTGATGCCCTGTTGCCTCCACGACTATTGAGTTTTACTTTGAATCTCGTTGGTTAGGTTTTCGATATCATTGTATGATCTAAAGCCATCTACTAAAGCAAAGGTATCTCGATAGGATTTGATAGAGTCGGTTTGTTCGCTGATACCACGACTTCTGCAACAGACCGACTATTACAGTAGGATGAGATGCAACTTGCCTCAGCAGTTCACTCCAGGTTATGTTGACCCTCCCGACTCAAAGGATCACTCCATCCCTATTCAACTAGATAAGACTTGTTGTGGCTCTTGCATTTGTTACTACATGGCACAACTTATGAGAGTGTATCTTAAGAAGATGCCCGGCTTACCTTGCACCACCGATATGGCGTAGCACATTAGGGATGAGATGGCTTGGACCATGATACGATGGAGCCATTTGCAATCATTGTTTAGATTTATATAAATATATATATATATATTTTTATATATTTATATATATATTTATATATTTTTATATTTTTATATATATTGTAAATAATAAATTAAATGTAAATGTAAATTATATATGGTATTATTGATTTCTATTATATGTTAATTCTATAACATTTAATTCTATTATATGTTAAATTAGATAAAAATTAACTTACAAAGATTCCATAAAAAATTAGCTTAAAAAAATCTGTAAAAAATTAACTTAAAAAGGTTTCATAAATAACTAAATTAAAAAAATTAACTTAAAAAGGTTCCATAAAAAATTAACTTAATAAAATCTTTACAAAATTCATTTAAAAAATTCCAAAAAAATTAACTTAATAAAAAATTTCATAAAAAATTAACTTTAAAAAATTCCATTAAAAATTAATTTAAAAACAACTGTTTTAAAAAAAAAGGGAGGGTTTAGGGTTTCTAGAGAGTTTAGGATTTTGAACCTTTGAGTTCCACTTTTGACTCCTTGTGTTCCATTTTTAACCCATGGGTTCCGAAATGTTCTCTATAGACTGAAATGCTCCTTGTGGATCGAAATTTTCAATTTCACCCTTTTGGGGCTCGAAATATCCCTTCTAAAAATAACATTTGGCATAAATCATCCCATTCAATTACATATTCAATAAAGCAAAGAAGATTCAATGATAAACATACAATTTAAATTAAATGAGAAATTAAATGTTTATTAAAATAACATTTACAGGTCATGAATTGTGTCAACACTAATATTACCTTCATAAAAATCCAGACTCTTATCAAAGACACTCACATCAACATTAACAAAATCTGATCCATCAATTTTCACTGAGTACCCCTCTCCAGAAACTAGAGATTGTTGGGTGGATATTGCATTAGATATGAGTACTTTATGAGTTAAGTCATTCGATGTTTGATCATTTTCTTCGAAAGGTGGGGCTTCTGTGTTGTGTGCATTTAAACAGGTGAAACAATTATGTCTTTTTCTTTTACATATTTTACACGTTTTCTTTCGAAAGTATTGTTCGTTTTGAGAGATGAAACGAGTCTCTTGTGGTCTTCCAACATAGCTTCTATCAAGAGGAACATTGACAATCTCGTCATTCATACTTGCAATTGAATTTAAAGACGAGCATAAGGGCATAGGCTGTATCAAAGGTGCATATGTCATCCATACTATTCCCGTGCCAAATGAATTATCACAACATAGAGTGTAATAGTGAGCCCTAATTTCCCTATAAAAAAAAAATTAAGGAAATGAGTTTCAGAAATATTTATTACCATGCTTAGAAACTTAAAAAAAAAAAAAAAACCAGTCAATGTCGAGATGGACTAGCTGTGTGACGAAATTGATTACCTTTGTCCTGAAATTGACCATCTGTATCACGAAATGGACCAAAAATTTTTTATTTTGAAATTTCATGCATGAGGTACGAAAATTCATCAATGAAGCACGAAATTAACTAAGTATGACACGAAATTAACCATTTATGTCACGAAATTGACCAAAAGTTTTTATTTTGAAATTTCCTCAATGAGTCACAGAAATTCAACATTAAGGACAGAAATTTCCTCAGTGTGGCTCGAAATTTCCTACGAGGTTCTTTTCCAATTCCCATCTCCAACATCCATGGGTCTTCTAAACGTTATCCACCACAATATTTTGCTTCTTTCGATGAATTTGTAACGACATATTCTTCCCTATCCCAAATGGAGTCCGCAATGTTTCTTTGTCAACCTTCATAACTTCTTTCTCAATTCTTTCAACAACATGCTTGGTGATAATATTTGGCATTATAGCGGCAAGTTCTCGGCTTTTGTTGAACCAAGCCTAACACAAACCCCTTAAAAAACTCATGTGCAGATGTAATAGGCAACTTGCAAGCTTTCTTGATCTCTTGGTTGAAGGACTCCACAATATTGCTCATCATTTGATTGTAGCAATTGTTTGGATAGTATGCAACTTCCAACCAAGTCTGATTTTGACCAGTCAAGACCCAGAATATCCCCTCAAAGTCCGAAAATATTAAAAAAAAAAGAGGGAAGTGAAGGCTTTGACAAACATAAGGTCCAAAATCCCCCTCTCAAGGTATGAATTTGACTAGTCAAGATGCAAAATATCTCCCCAAGGTCCGAAATCTTAAAAAAAAAAAAGAGGTGAAAGAGGTGAAGACTTTCACAAACCTAAGGTCCAAAATTCCTCTCTCAAGGGTCGATTTTGACTGGTCAAGGCATGGAATATCCTCAAAGGTCCGAAATGTTAAAAAAAGAAAAAAAGAAGGTTTTCACAAATCCAATGTCCAAAATCCATCTCTCAAGGTCTGATTTTGACTAGTCAAGGCACAAAATATCTCCCTAAGGTTCGAAATGTTTAAAAAAAAATGAAGTGAAGGCTTTCACAAACCCAATGTCTGAAATCCCCCTCTCAGGTCTAATTTCACCACTCATGGCATGAAATTCCCCCCACATGGATCGAAATCTCTCCAATCTTATCTTTCCTTCCTTCCTTCTCCTACTATTGAATGTGGCCCCCCCAAAAAAACAATACAAAATGAACAAACAGAGGCTACCAAACAGCAAAGAAAACAAATCAAACAATGTACCTCCGAACACTTACTTTCATCTTCTTGATTCTAGGAAACAAAAATCACCTACTCAACGACTGAACATAAAAAAAAAAAAAAAAAAAAATATAGCTGGGTTTTTTCCTTTCTTTTCAATGAGGGAATGGGTTTTTGAGCAGTTATTTTAGCTATGGATAGAAACTTCTAATCAAATGAATGATGGTAGTTGTGGTTTCTTCCATTCATTTTTACAGCATGTTGGGTTTAGTAGTCATGTGTGTTAATGAATGCTAAGGGATAAGATAGTAAATACATGTTAAAGGAAAATAAATGTTAAGATTAGCTTTTTTTTAAGGAAAGTTAAAATGAGTATGGAATGCAAATTTAGTTTTACATATAAGTAACATGTGAAGAGTTGTGAAGATTTGGATAAATTGGAAATAATTGTTCTCAATTTGTGGGATATATGGAAATGGGTTTTTATCTGGGAGTCAATTAGACTGGGGACAGTGTCCAGCCCAATCTAATTTTCTTTGGGCTAGAAGTCAATTATCATTTTGCATGAGAAGCAGGCCTGGTTTGTATCCCATTGGTCCAAAATCGTGAAGTTAAGTTTTCATATATTTTTCTTAAAAAATATAAGATATTATTTTTATTTAAGAATTATATTATTAACTTTGTAATTGCCAGTTTGGACTCTAGTCTTCACGTTGCTCATATCATTTTAACGAATAATAAAATATTATTTATTTTTTCTCTAATTATATTTTTAATAATAATGACTATAATTTAGTTGATGGATCTAAATGAGTATTGATTAAAAATTTGAAGAAAAAAAAATAATAATTCCCACTCTAAATCTTCTATTATATATTTTAATATTTCAACAATAATTATGAGTATTTCGATGATTATATTTATGATACAAAATATTTAAAGTTTAAACTCAGATAGATAATTATGAGTATATTAAAAATATTGAATAATAAATCTTATTGTTCGGGTGAGACGAACCAGAAAAAACAAAAAGGGGGGCGGTGTTGACTAAGCCGTAGGGTTTCTAGAGAATTTAGATAGTTTAAATGTCCAAATTGAATATATATCTTATTTACAAATTCTGAAATAATCGATTTGGTCATTCAGCCACATATTATCATCATGTGAAATGAAATGTTCAAGGAATCTGCTATACTGTCACTCTCAAATAAAATAAAAAAGCCAATATAGTAATATCTTGGAGTAATTAATTAATTATGGAGTTGGCAAATTTTTTTTTTTTTTTTTAAAAAATACTGCTCCCTCCCTATCAAAATAAATGGTCTTTAATGTTGTGCTAGCCTGCTAAACAACTCTTATTTTCAAGAAATTTTAAGTATAAGTAGACTATATTAATTTTTTTTTAAAAAAAATATTTATTCATTATCTAGACTTCACAATTGTTTTAAGACTTAAATAAAGATAAAATTGCAAAAACTCAATTAATAAGTCTTGGATGATTGTGAAATGGTTTTTTTCCCTCCTTTCTAAAAGGACACTTATTTAAGAATGAAAGGAATAATTGATTTAAAAGTCTTGGCTGCTATTGCTCGGAATGATTATAAAGATATGTTTTTTTAATACCCTTCGTCAAATTTTCTTTATCGAATCATTTTAATTTAACAATTATAAATGAGAATATTTTATTATTCGAGTAAATCATAATCGATTTCACAGTTAGACTAGTTGCCAATCCAAATGCTATTAGAATAACACCTTTCTTTTTTTTTTTCCCCCAAAAAAAAGGGGTTTTTGAGATAAGGTTAGATTCTAAGAAACATTATCCCATTGTTGTTTTACAAAAATGTCCATGAAGTTACGGGTGAAGCTCGAAAGCTGCCAGTGGAGCCCGTGGAGGTAGTCACGAGATGACTGGCTGACTCAAGGGATAATGTGCGCCTCTACGTGGTTTCTATTCTAATATTAAAGTAGTCCGCCATTATAACCTTATTCATAGGTATCTAGTAATTCATCTAATTTCATGAATAAAATATTTTCGACCTTCGAAATTAAATATTATTTTAAATTATTTGAAAGTAAATTACATAAAATTAGATGAAGATTGGCGTATTTATCTCATGTTGGTTGTTTTATATTTTAATTTTTTTCATGAATATTTTTTTTAGTTATTAGAAATTCAAAAGTTTTTTTAGATAAATTGATAAATGTTTAAATAAATTTTACTTTAGTTATAAATGATTTTTTTTATTCAAAATTTAATAGATATAAGGAGATATTAAAGAATTTTTGACTTATTTATTTATAAATGTTGTGAATGCAGTCTTATCTAGTTTCTTTTATTTGAAAATTTTTTATATATAAAATGAAAAGTATAACATAAATATTATATAATTTTTATGAAAAGAACTAAACAATAATATATAGAGTTATACATCACATTGATTTAAACAAATTTTAATGTGTAATTTGTGTTGTTTATTTATAAAATACGCAAATCTTTTGATACTTAAAAAAAGAAAAAAATTAAAGGTGCGAAAGATGGATATGTTACTTTCACATGTTTATTTATAAATAATCACATATTTACAAAAAGTCTATGAATATGGATTCCTTATCTACTCATATTTATTGCTTATGAAAAAAAAAATCTATTATTATTATTATAAAAAATTTAATGATTTCATGATGGATAGATTAAAAGAATAAATATGTAGAATTTATATGTCTTATAGTCATAAAGATGAAGATAAGAATCAATCAAAATCTCCATAATAATCTATTTTATAGATAAGGCCATAACTTACATTAATAGATATAAATAGAAAAAATCCATATTAACTACTAAAATAAAATGGGTTTATCTTACTTTCAGTACAAGAGGTTAATTATGTGAGAAATGATGGATACGAAAGCAAAGATATATTTAGATCTTAAATTAGAAACAAATAACTTATATATATATATATATATATAGAGATATTTATATAAAGGTCTATAAATACGAAGAGAGAGTATATGGACATATAGACGGAAGGAAGAAGTAACCATAAACTGGAATATAAAGAAGAGTAATTACTTATTTATAGAAGAGAGTAGATAATGATGGAAGATAAAGAGTTTTAGATAATAATTAAAAAAAAAGAGGGTTAATTACTTACTTAAATTAGAGGGTAGATAGGAATAAAAAATAATAAGTTTTAGATAATGATAAAATAAATAAAAAGTTTTTCAAAAAAATTCAAGAGTCGTTAAGTGAGAAGTTTACAAATCCTTCATATAGTTATTTTGACAAACCATGAGGAACTAACGTGTAATTTTTTGATTCTTTATTTTTGCTTTTATCTATTATAATAGATAATAGATTTACTTTAAAAAATTAACATTACAATTTAAAAATACATATAATTTAAAATGAGAAATTCAATTACAAACAAAAAAATAATTATATTCTCTTTATTATGACCCTACTTTAAAGGAGAAAAGAAAAAAGTTATTTTGAATTTAAATTTTATTATAAAATTGTAACGGATAATTTTGAATCATACAAATACATATATTTTCATCTCAATCTTCGAAATCCTATAATAATAACTAAAATAAACAGATGATGAACTTACGGTCCATAACATTCCTTGTAAAATAAGTATTTAATATTTACTTTCACATTCTCTGAATTTTTATTTTCTTACCAAAATAAAATGTACATCCAAAATGTCACGAAAATTGTAATTCCACTGACTATACACACCAAATCCAACCATCTCTCCCTATTCTGTCTCTGTTGTCTCCAAATTAACCTCATCTCCAAGAACATTTCATATATTTTCTTCTCCTCTGCTATCTGCCTATTTACTCTTTTACCCTCCATTGCCTCATGTAAAATCCCCAAACACTCCTTCCCAACAAATACTCTCCCCTCCATGTCCTCCACCTGCATGCTTATGTCCCTCACATTCAACTCTCCTCCTTCCTTCCCTCCGCAGGCGACGTCCACCCCGCACTTCACAAACCCTCCGGCAATCCCGGCAGCCATAACAGTCGCATATCGTACCTGTAATTCACCTGTCAACCATTGTCGCCGGACTTCCACCGGCAACTGGCTTGACAAGTTGACTGCCCGTTTTTTCACTGGGTCAATTATTATCCAGCTCAATCTCAAGTTCTTCTCCACTTTCTCAATGCAAGATTTGTCATTCCCGTAGAACTTCACAGGGGTCGGCAGTGTCTTCTTTGCATCCAGAAGGTCAATTCTGAGAGGAGAGCTCATGAACCAACTGGATAGAGTATCTGTAACAACCACTTTCGAGTAAATTAACCGATCCCCAAAATGAACATCAACAGCAGATATAAGTTCAGTGGTTGGTACTGTCTCCGGTTGAGGGGACTCGGAGTTAAACCGGTGGAGGCGCCTGACGGTGGGATAAGAATCGGAGAAGAATGACCGGTGGCCGGAGGCAAACGTTGAGATGAGTTGTTCAATTCGTGGGTCAGTCGTTGAAGGCCAGTTAGAATTACAAATATTTGTCCACAGATTTTCCTCGATACAAATACTGTGTAATTCCGACGAAGTACAGCAGACGGAAGCAAGAGTATGGCCGTCGAGTTTGGTCAAAATATGATCTTGGATGACATTCGCATGGACGGCGGTGATTTTGGAAGAGCAAGAATGATTCATGGATCTTGCTTGGATCGAGTGGTAATAGATGAGAGAGAACGACGGCGGCGGAGAAGTGAGAAATGGAAGGAGGATTCCACTCTTTTAGCTGGATGGGAATTGGGAATCAATTGAAGAGAAACGGTGGTGGAAGGGATGGGTTTTTATGGGCCTTTTGGGGAAGAAGACGAGACAGACTAATCAACACGCCTTTTTTTTTTGTTTTAATTTATTATTATTCTTTTTTTTTTCCCCCCCATTTTTCTTTTGCATGTTTTTCGTAGTTTAATTTTTTCCAGTGGAGGTAGAGAGGTTGACATGGTCTTACTTGCAATAACTCCTCATCCGTACTATGGAATTGAATATTTACTTTTAAATTTATATGAAAATTAAAAAATATTTTTAATTTAATAACCAAATTAAATTACATGTTAGATTGAAAATGCCACAAAAAGAGATTGCTTATACGATAATCAAGTAGCAAGTGGGGAAACAAAGTGGAGGCAAACTTAAAAGCAAGCGAGGTTGGGAGTGAGAATTAAGAAACGTCCATGTTCTTTACCAAAACAAAAATTTAAATATGAAATCTTTTCAATTAAATCATACTTTGAAATGTAAGTGATAACAATCAACATTTTATCGGTATCTAAAAATGTGATCGAGTGGTTTGGATGTGTAACATGTATATTGCAGGTCGTGGGATACTCTGACCTAAGTTAACAATTAACTTTAATCGTTAAAAATTTAATAAAAACATTTCATAATATTTTTATGTATATCGATAATATTACTTTGTGCAATGAAGCTCACTTCATAGATTACTCACATTAAATTTCTAATAGTTAATTGTTAATTCAATTATTTATATATTTTTTTTAAAAAAATTTTGTATAAAAAATTATATCCTTGAGAAAAACAAGTTAAATTAATGCCGCCAAACTTCTGTTAACATCATCACTAATAAATTAGAACGATAAATATAAGAGACTAATACCCTTTCATGCCACTTCCATAACGATGGTTTTCTTTTCTTTTTCTCAACCTATACTTGTCATGGTAACTCTTCCACTAATGGAGGCAAATTGTGTTTCAATATCATTATTTATTTATTAAAAACAATTTCCATCACATCCATGTCCACAACCATCACTTCAGTTTTGTCTATAGTATATTGTATAATTATGACATTTACTTTTTTTAAATAAAAAAAAATGGATTTGTTAGTCGGGTCACTTATATTTTCCACAAAACTCATTATTTTTTCCAACAACAAAAAGGAAAAGAAAAACACAGTTTAAAATAATTCTTAAAACCCTTTTACGATATTATTGCAAAAGGAGAACATTCGGATGATTGGTGCCTTTCGTCTCTGAATATATTACGATCGATAACTTTCGTTTCTAAATTTTTTAAAAATTTTATAGATCTCTAAATATATTACGTTGGTAATTTTGGTCCCCAATTTTTTTAAAAAAATTTCTAGGACCCTAAATATATTACGAAAATGCTGGAGCCACCTGATTAGACCTTAACTCCGATTTGTTTTAGGAACAAATTAGATATTTCACTCTCCTTTTTGTTTAACTAAGGATTAATTCTCCAATTTCGTTGGATTTCCTGATTTCTCCCAATTTCGCAACCGAATTCGAGAACCATTATTGGGGGGATTAGGGTTCATAGTTTCGAAATTGGAGGAAATTAGGAAATCTGGTGAAATTGTGGGAATTAATCTTTAGTTAAAAAAAAAAGGGAGTAAAATACCTAATTTGCTCCTGAAACAAATCGAAGACAAGTTGCAACCCCCTAATATATTAGGGGACCTAGAATTTTTTTTTTTTTTTTTTTTGAAAAAGGGACCAAAGTTATCAGTTGTAATATATTTGGGGCCCAAAAATTTTTCAAAAAAAGTTAGATCAAAATTACCAACCGTAATATATTTGGAAACTATAGTGCAAGAGAACATTTTATACTTGAATGTTTTCTCCAATAAATCATTATCAATTACTGCATTTTTTTTAATGCATAATAATTACTTTAAAGAATAACTTATTAAAAAAAATATTTTTAATTTTTAACCCTTTGATTAAGGTGGTGAGGGGAGATTATTCTATGCCACGAGAGCTTCTTCACAATTATTTTTGGTTGAAAGTCGAACTGTCAATTTCAGAACGTTAGAGGAATTTGAAATTATCTCCATCACTATCAGTTACAAGATAATGGGCGAGAGGTTATTAGTTGAAAGTTAAACTAATAATAATTGTATTTAGTAGTCGAATGTAGGGCTTGAAAATGATTGATCTTAACGATAAATAACTTTCTCTCTTATATACTAATATCTCTATATCAAAATATAATCATTTTATAATTATTAATGTATAATTATCACTCCTTCCATTCGAAATTTAATATCCCGTTTCATTTTAAGTTACTCGGCATTGAATGCTTTATTTCCTAATTTAGTTAATTTTTTTTAAAAGAAAATTGACATTATAATGTTAAAATAAGTTTTAAGTCAAACTTAAAATAGGTACAAGTCAAAGTAAAATATTCAATTATAGATAGAGGGAATATATATATAAATATAAATATATTTATATATATTCTCTTTTTTCCCATCATTAATATTGTCTTGCATTTATTTTAAAGAAAGAAAATTGTAATTATACATAAGAGGGCAAAATGATATTTTTGACCTTTTTTTCCTTAATACCCACCCTTCCTCCTAATCCTCCCTATTATCTTCCCCTCAAAGCTCAATAGTAGTATCCAATTATCCTTGTTGTATCTTGCACTTGGGACTCGAGACCTCCCGATCAAAAGTGTTACTGTATAACACTAAACTAATAAGACTTGAAAACATAACTAAATATATTGAAGAATTATTCCCATTGACTGAAATTGAATGTTTTATTTTGAGTTGTTCAAATTTTTAAGAAAATGAGTTAACTTACTTCATTTTATACACAACAATATCAATTTCTTAATAATATTTTAAGTAATTTAGGAAATAAGACATTTACTTCCGGAAAATTCAAAATAGAAATGTGGACATTCAATTCTTGGTAAAGGGAGTATTAATTTTTGTGAAATAGTGACTTTTAACTAATATTGTAGACTAAAATAATATATGTAAGCTGATTATCTGAAAACCATTTTTCGTTCCTTAGTTTTCCTTACATATATATACATATACAGACACACAAAAATGCTATAGGGTGCAATGCACTAATACACTTTATATGGAATGTACTGTTAATTCTCTAACAATCAAAGTTAATGATCAACTTTTTAAAAAAAATAATAAAAAAAATAAATTTGATCAAATATCCCTAGGTTTAGTTTATCCTTTGAGATTTTAATTTTTAAAAACAAAAAAATATAATTGACTTAAAATTTGATTGTTAAGAACTTAATAATACACTCTATAACCCACCCACCCACACACACACACACACACACACACACACACACACACACACATATATATATATATATATATTTATATACAAAAATCTATATGGAGTGCAGTGTTAAATCTTTGATAATCAAAGTTAATTGTCAACAATATTTTTTTTACTTAAAAATAAATAAATTTGATCTAGTACCCCTAAGGGTTCAGTTGATCCTTTTAGGATATAATATATAAAATAAATTTACAAAAAATAATTTTTTATTGAAGATTTTAAATTTTTTAAAATAAAATCAGATGTTGATCGTTAATTTTAACTGTGCACTCTATATAGAGAGCATTAGTACACTCTATAACGTTAC
>JAOXNR010054145.1:0-13022 GCA_028571225.1 Parsonsia alboflavescens | reverse complement strand
GAAACTACAACTAACATCATTTATTTGATCAGAAGTTTTGAACCATAGCTAAGAAAATTACTCAAAGAATCATTCCTAGTCAGAGAGAAAGAAAAAAACCAGCTTTTTATTGTCTTCGATTGTTAATTTTTGTTTTCTAAAATCAAGAAGACGAAGGTAAGGGGTGTTCGAAAGTACATTATTCGGTTTTTTTCTTTGTTATTTTTTTTTTCTTTGTTGTTTGGAAGCCTGGGTTGTTCATTCTATGTTGTTTATCTAGCGCATATTTGGGTAATAGCAGGAGGAAGGAAGGAAGGTGAGATTGCAGAAATTTCGATCGAAGTGAGTAAATTTCATTCCTTGATCTATTGATTTCAAGAAGCTGCTTTCAAGACTTGAGATAAGTTCGAGACCTGATTTGCTGATTTCAAACCATGAGATAAGAGAATTTCGAGACCAGAGGGGGGAATTTCAAGACTTGAGTAGGGGCTTTCGAGATTTGAGTTGGAGATTTCGAGACTTCAGGTAAGGGTATTTCAAAACCTGATTTGAGGATTTTGAGACTGATAAGGGTATTTCAAGACGGATAAGGGTATTTTGAGACAGATAGGTTTCTTTGTGTTATTTTCAGAAATGGATTACATGAGGATTTTTGTTCACGAGGGGTCTCTAAGTGCGAGGGTGCATGCACTAGTCATACCATCCGAAGTGAACAATGAAAATGTTAGGAGAACTATGACCAACTTCATGAAGATTAACTTAAACCAATTTGACATTCAAATGTTAATTGCTTCTAAATTTTGTGATGGAAGTCAGAAATTAATCGAGATTGAAGACATGTATGGCATCATGTATTTGATGCGGGAAGGGAATCCTAAAGTTGTGGTCGTGAACAAAATTCAAAGAAATTAGAGGAAGGCATCGGAGGTGATATTGGTTGTAAATGTCCATCCAAATGATCATGCAAGGGAGGAATTTATTGATTGAAATAATGAAGTGGGGACATCCGAATACATTCGCACAGATTATAATTATGAATACGATGAAGAATATATTCGCAGCGTTGAGGCTAATGATGATGATGATGACAATGATGACAACTTCCACGATGGGATAAGGCAGGTGATTCCATTTGAGCAATTTATACGAGACCCTTCTACTCACTTTGCAAACATGGTCTGTAATGGTGACGAAGAGGTGCGTTTTTCGGAAGACGATACTGCTCCACCAATGGGTTTTATTGGAAAGGATGCAGTCTTTAACAATAATAATAAATTGGCACCAACAGTCAATGCATATTCACTTAATAACCATTTTCTATAAAAGATTGTACTTTCATGATATGTGCAAATTGTAGAGCTGGATGCCAGATTTGAGTTATTGACAAGTTTGTCTCGACTCACACTTGTATCCAAACTCTACAGCAAAACCAAAACAGAGTGTAAGTTCAACAACGATTGGTCGTATGTACGCTAGTAAACTCTCTAGTCCGAATCACATCCCAAAAAATGTGATTCAAGACATGCAGGGGAATTATGGTGTGAAGCTTGGATATACCAAGGCTTGGTGATCAATAGTGTGCAAAAGACATAGCCTATGGAAATAAAAAAAACTCATACGGACAGCTACCGTCATAGCTTCACATGTTGGAACGTGTGATGCTGGGGACGGTGACCAGTATACAAAAGCAAGATGAGCAGTTTCTGCGCTCATTCTGTGCACTTGGTTCTTCTATTGAGGGTTTCAAATAGATGAGGCCGTTAATTATCATAGATGCAACACGCTTGAAAGGTGTGTGTGCGGGCAAAATTTTTGCAGCTGTTTGTGCGGATTGAAACGGACAAACATTTCCCTTGCTTTTGGGTTTGACATGAAGAAGGGCAACAATTCATGGGAGCGGTTCTTCAGAAGATTCTAGACTGCATATGGATTAAGGATTGATTTGGTTATTGTATCTGATCGGCACAAAGGCATACGTATTGAGGACAATATATCCTGAGGTTCCACAGGCCTTTTGCTATCGACATCTGAAGGAAAACTTAAAGACAAAGTGCAAAAATCCTCAGGTTGCACTCTTTCTTAAAAAGGCTGCATATGCCTATGACAAGCGGACATGCGACTTCTACTTTAGATTCATTAAAGAGATGCACGTTGGAGTTCATCATTCGTTGGATGTTGAGGTAGGATGCCCAAGTTGGTCACGTGCATATTATCCAAACAATCGCTACAACCAAATGACAAGCAATATCATGGAGTCCTTCAACCATGCCATCAAGAAAGCTCGGAAGTTGCCCATTACCTCTGCACATGAGTGTTTTAGGAGTTTGTATCAGGCTTGGTTCAACAAAACTTAGGGAAGTAGCAATTGCAATGTCAGATATTATCACCAAGCGGGTAGTGGAAACAATTGAGGAAAAAGCTGTGAAGGTTGACTTGGAAAGGCTGTGGACTACATCCATTCTAGATAGAGAGGAATATGTCGTAGAAAATCCATCAAAGGACGAAAATATTATGGTAGATATCCTCCAAAAGACCTCTGGAAGTCGGAGATTGGAAGTGGAATTGATATCTTGCAAATATGCCATTGTTGTTGCCAGGTAAATTTTTGGTCCATTTCGTAACATGTCTGCTAAATTTCGAGACATATTGATACATTTCAAGACTCACTGGTGACATTTCGTGACTTGTGAGATTTTTTTTTTTTTTTAAAGTCCTTTTTGAGACTCAACACTTTTGTCTTGAAATGTACTACTCAGTCTCGAAAGTGATAATTAAGTCTCAAAATATACTATTTGTTTCCTTTCGTGATACAAAGTGTGTGTTTCATGACATAATTGCCAATTTCGAGACATAGTGGTTCATTCGAGACATAAGTGGTCGACCTCGAAATTAAGAGAAATTGGCTTTTTAAAAATAAAAAAATTCTATAAGCATGTAATTAGATTTTTCCACAACTCATTTACCTTAATTCTTTTTTATAGGAAAAATGGGTCTCATTGTTACATTCTATGTCATGGTCATTCATTTGACATAGAAAAATTGAGGATGGCATACAAATCTCTGATACAACCTATGCCCTTGTATTAGTCTTTGAATTCAATTGCAGAAGGTCTGTCAGAAGACCACAAGAGGTCCACTTCCTCTCTAGGAACGAACAACACCATCGAAGGAAAACATGTAAAATATGCAAGAGAAAAGGACATAATTGTGCCACTTGTCCAAATGCTCACGACACGGAAGCCCCACATGTCGAAGAAAATGATCCGACATCGATTGACATAAATCACGAAGTGCCCATATCTCATCCAAATTCCAAACAACAAACTTTCGGGACAAATTTTGTTAACGTTCATGTCAATATCTTTGTGGAGGGTGTGGATTTTTATGCCGACAATATCAATGTTGACACTGTTCATGGCATGTAAATTTTATTATTTTAACAAACAGTGAATTTTTTATTTAATTTAAATTGCATGTTTGTCATTAAATCAAAGCCACGATCGTCTAACTTGTCATTTAATTCGAATGGTGGTTATGTCACTATCATTGCTATTTGTCAAATTAATCGAATCCATCCGAAATGTGCATTTGGAAAATTCATACAGCACTAACACAGTGAGTTAACTGCAGTGCCATGTATACGGATTGATATATATATATATATGTATATATATATATATGTATATATATATATATATATATCTTTATATATCTATATATTATTTACATTGATATAATATACATTTATTATTAGTGTATTATTTACAAAAAAAAAAAAAAATCTACTAATTGCTCCATTGTAGCATGATTCAGGCCATCTCATCCCAATGAGCTGCTCCATAGGGAGTGTACAAGGCAAGCGAGGCATCTCCTTAACATGCCCCCTCATCAGCTGTGTCATGTAGTAGTAGACGTAAGCACTGAAGCTAGCGCTATCTCGCTGAATAGGGATGGAGTGCTCCAATGCATTGGGGGCATCCAGAAAACCCGTAGTGAACTTCTATACTTCGGGCCTTCCTCTCGTCGCATAAAAGTCGGCTTGCTGCAGCAATCATGGCAACATCGAATAGACTGGCTCCATCAAGTCCAATTGAGACGCCTTCGCCACGACCAATGGTTTCGAATCATACAATGTGATTCGAGACCTGTCCAGTGAGATTCGGAGAAACACCCAATGCTCGTGTAGGCAACAGGGCATCAATATCTATATACATAGTACAAATATTAAATCAATTACTATTAAATAAACCATAATTTAAACCAAGAGTTTTGAACAAACTGAAGTGAAATACCTCCTGTGCCTCCCACCATGCTACCTCTTGTCTCCTCATCTCCCCTGACCCAGCTAGTGACAAAGGCATCGAAGTTGTGGGTCTTCGATTCCTCTTGAGATGCCTTGATCTGGTGCCACCCACCTCAGAGAATGCTCTGTAATTTAAGTTATTTAAAAATCGATGTTGTAACTAGCGTAAATGAAATAGAGATCATTACTATTTTTAATTACGTACGTAAAGGTATGTCCAAGTGAGTGCGAAGAGGGCTCCGCAGGGGTAAAGTGATGGGGCCTCCCTCGTCACTCTCCGCAACCCCATCATGAATTAGTCCACCGGATCATCCTTGATGTACTCTAACATTCCTAAGGTCATCCTCGACAACTGACCCGCTTTCCCCAGTCATGCTCCTATCACAAATATTTAGTTAGACTATAAAATGGAAAAGTTATAAAATGCAAATTAAAAATAAAAAGAAAGTGAATTACATCTCTGAACCTCCAGTGCTGCAGAAGGCATCCAACTATGTCCAGTCGATGGTGTAGGGGTCCACCATGGGAGCAGGAATCCCCTCCTGGACCTTACACAACTCCACAGTAGATGGAATCTCCCTCCACACCTCCAACAGTCAAGTCGTCCTAGCCACTTTCATCCTCGGCTTCTTCTTTGGCCTGGAATACTCGATGTGATGGGTTGGGTTAGTGAAAGGTGATCATACACTTGTGGCTAGGGCCTTGGCTCGACGTATACGACCAAGCTACTAATAAAATGCACAAAACAATCATTAAAATTAATGAACAGTAGTTTAAAAGAATTACTCATACGACAATTGTAATGAAATTCTTTAATAATAAAATGAATGAGCAACAGAGACTACAATTTAAAGATTTACAATCCAAATTTTACCTAGATAGTGTCGTCTGGGACTATGGGAGATGCTGGGATAAGAGCTAAAGCCGGAAGAACCCCTGGATCCTCTCCCTGACTAACAAGTGCATCGATCTATTATTTAAAATGGACAGGAACCATTTTAAAATTAAAAAACAGTAACTGAAATTAATACGGGTTTACGATCCAACATTTACCTGGGTGGTGATGTCGGGGATTATGGGAGATGCGGGGTTCAGAGCTGGAGCTGGCAGAGCCACTGGGACCTCTCCCCGACTAGCAAGTACATCGACCTATTATTTAAAAATAGTTGGAAACATTTTAAAATTAAAAATTAGATAAAAAAATAGTATCCAAAATTAATACGGGTTTACGATCCAATATTTACCCGAGTGGTGTCGTCGAGGATTATGGGAGATGCGGTATCCGAAGCTGGAGCCACTAGGACCTCTCCCTAACCGACATGTGCATCTATCTATTATTTAAAAAGAGAGTAACCATTTTAAGATAAAAAAATTAGATAAAAAAATCGTATAGGGGAAATGAATACTGATTTAAGTAGTAAAATTTACCTGTGTGGTGTCGTCGGGGACTATGGGAGATGTTGGGCAAGGGGTGGCCATTGGTCGGACTAAGACATTGATGGAGTAGGTAACCCTCTTGGACATGGGTGTAACTGGCTCCCGAGAAGTGGAATCATGTCGTGGCGGAGCATCTCCATAACCTCATCCCTTTCTAGAACATCGAGTTGATGCTCGATATGCATAAGTTGCTCAAGGACCTCAGCCTGCGTCGCCCTGATCTACGTAAGCCTCTTGAGGACCAGGTCATGCCTTTGGAGTAATTGGTCCCGAAACTGGCACAAGAGGATTTCAACCTTGTCCATGGGTAGATCGGCCATTGTAGAAGACTATAATTATAAAACCTAGTTAGAGTTCATCTGTAATTGTTTCGGGGGGTTTTATTTAAATAGGAAGAGGTACATACCTGACGTTGACTCCTCTCATATCGAGTTGGGCTATGAGAGGGAGGTCTGCTCCCCTAGTCCTTAGTCAAAGCACTCAACCGTGCGGCCTCAATCTGCTAACCCACAACCTAATCGCAAGGCAAGCAAACCAGCAAAGTAAATACAGTCATGTTGAATAGTATCGACTAATCTACTGCAATAACAAAAAATATCACGAGACACATACCATCCACTAGATCATATTAGATCTCGTCAGAATGATCGAATGATCTCGATCAATCCACTCCTCAGCCACATCTCGATCAGGACGTGAGATCTAAAATAAAATAAAAGTAAAGTATCAATGATCTTCATATTTAGAATTATACAAAATTAACTTAAATTCTAGAAATTGTGATGAGTCTAACCTGATAGAACGGCGGAACTAGCAATCCTTATCTGCATGCCTCCCAGAATGTGTTGGGCAGATAATTGCTCCAGCATGTCGCCACAATATGTGGGATACGAACAAAATCTGTCCAGTACGGTTGTTGTTGTTCCATCTGATCAGCCTCGATGTAAGGGGAGCTAGCACTCACCTATAATTGACAATTTGATTTAACAATAATAACTAATTTAAAAATAAAAGTGAACATTGATAAGGTATTCACTTACCTCATGAAGTAGCAGGGCCTAGTTAGGTGAGTGCCTAAGTCGGGGACGTCGAAGGGCGAGGCACCTCAGGCATCGTGGATCTACGTCGGAGATGCCACATCTAGCTGCATCTTGGGTGTCCTTACACAATTGAGGATGCAGGGATGAGACGTGATCATACGCCCATCAGTAATTAAAGATAAGATTAAAAAATTTTCAATTCAATATTTACAGAGTCTAAAAAACACCATTGATAAATGAATGTAAATAATAATACGAAAACTTATCGGCAACAGCCAACAGTTGTCATACAAATGTCTCTTTGGGACATCATCGGAGATGTCCTGTCTATAGGAGTGCACCGTCATGCTCGACTTGATCGTTCTCCATGGGAAAGACTCTGCTACCCCCAGATCATCTAACATCCTCCATACATGAAAGGGGATGACTTCAGTAGGCTCTTCGGAGAGTATCTAGTGACCTATGATGATGTCATATGCCAGTCTAAGGGCATCATCAATAGACCGCTGTCCCATGACCATGGCCTGCCACCTCCTGGAGACCACATCCGGAGTAACTGGATTGATCCCAATCAATTGAGCCACGACATAATCTACTGTCGGTGGCCTATCAATAATACGCCAGTCTACTATCCCATAATGTAGACCAGTGAGGAGAGTGTACTCTTGAAGGCTCAATCGGTGTACACGGCAGCTCGGGCATATTACACTCCACAGTAATGGGGAAGATCCACCATGTATCCGAAAGGGCCCGTCCAGAAATGCTCTAGTGCCCCATTTAATTGTGGCAAGTCCACAGTTTGTGTAATGGTCGAATACTTAGCGTGTGAGCTAAGAGTGTTCCCGGCAGGCACGGCGAGATCAAGTTGGAGTCGAAAGGTATGCTGGGTGGGATGCAATCTCTACAATAAATGAACAAAGCAAACAGTCGATTAAAAAAATATCGTACAATTGCTCGACCTCTAGGATGTTTTTTCGCTAATGGTCGAATACCTTGCATGTATGGTAAGTGTGTTCCTGGCAGGCACAACGTTAATTAGAAAAATTGTATTAAGAAAGAAGGAAAAAAAAATTATTCGCATATATGTCTTATTTAAAATTTAAAGTCTAATTTTTATTAGAACATCTATCTCTTATTTATTATTTGAAAAAATTTTTAAATATTTACCCAAATGAGTATTTCTTAATCTAAATAAATTAAGCCACAGCTGAATAAAAGGATTTTAAATATAATTAATTATAATTAATTTATTAGTACAATGTCATTTATTTATAAAAAAACATTAACTCTAAATTATAAGGTCAAAAATATTAATTATCAATTTCAAATTAATTAATAATCATATTATTATTAATTAATTAATATTATTATTTCTGGACATAGCCTATAAATATTTCAAGAATACAAAAGAAAAAATTGGAGAGACAACCTAATATTTCGAGATTTATCCAAAAGTATTTTGAGTCACAACTAATATTATTTCGAGACCTACAGTTGCTAAATTAGTTAACCCCGAATTTGGAGACACTGTCAACCCATTTTGAGATCTACAGTTTCCTAATTCCTTAACCCAGAATTTCGAGACCCATTTCATTTCAATATACACAGAAATTCTTTCGAGACACTCAACTCATTTCGAGACCTATAGTTTCTAAATTAATTAACCCAGAATTTCAAGACACTTAGAAATCCTTTCGAGACACTCTTAACTCATTTCGAGACCTATTGTTTCTAAATTGATTAATCCAGAATTTCAAGACACTCAGAACTCCTTTCGAGACACTCTCAACTCATTTCGAGACTTAAAGTTTCTTACCCATCAATTCGAGATAAACAGTAGACATTTGTACACATTTCAAGACACATAATAAACATTTTGTGGCACAAAGTAAACATTTTGAGAAACAGTAAACATTTCTTGACATAAAATTCAAACTCATAACCATGTACGATCCAATATAGTTAATCCATGCTATCAACAAACTACAAAATCGAAATTAAACAACACAGGCATTTGGTTCATTTCAAGATTTTAAAACAAAATTATGCTTACAAGAAACAAAAATACACAATGTCAATATCGAAGCTTCACATTTTGCTAACTGCCAAAGCATAAACATTCTAGCACATTCGTTTCAAGTGTGAAGAAAACCTACCAGGAATGCTGTGTCGACAATGACGAGGTGATCGGCTGGAGGTGGAGTCGTACCAACTACTGTCGTCAATGGCACTGTCGATGAGTATGTCCCGAAGAAGGAGGGCCGCTTCGGTTAGGGAGTGAAGAAGAAGAAGGGAAAGAAAATGAGAGTGGAAGAATCGAAGAAGGGAAATAAAATGAAAGTGGAGAAAAAGGGAGAGTTATCCATTGAGGTATGGTGGTGAAGAAATCAAGCAGAAGTTGAAAGTTTCAGTAAGTATCGAGAAGGGGAAGATAAAGAGTTGAGTCTCGATTTGGGTATTGAAAAACAAAGGGTAAGGGCATAATTTTCCATTTTGGGGGTAATTTTTACTATCAAAAAATGTTAAAAAGTCAATTTGGGTATGGGGTGAAATTGGGACAACCCATTTGGATAGAAATGAAATGTTTACAAAAATTGGATAAAATTAGAATACATCGTTTCAATTTAGATATATTTGGGAATTTCCTCTTTATTTTGGTGAATCAATTTACATGGACGTGGGAGAATCCAACTCTAAGTAAAATAATTGATGTGACCTAGATATAACCTCAAATAAAATAAAAAAAATTGAATACCTGCTTGGAACCTGAAACAGAAGAAGGGAAAAAGGCACAAAATCGTTTGATCGGTTAATCCTATGGTCTCCTAATTCTTACAAACGAAATTTCTTGCACTCTCTCTCTCTCCTTCTCGATGTAACCCATGGCAAAGCAAGAGAATTCCAATATCCCAAATTCATCCCATCACGGCTAATAATGACCTTAAATTCTATCCCAAATCCTACTACTATAACTTTATGAAACTAGAGCAGTAATTATTAACCAATAACCAAAAATGAATAGATTTTGCTATTGTCTATATATTTTACTTTCTTGGTTGAATTGTTTGACATTGTGGGTAATAAAAAATGTTGATGTGATTGTTCGTTCTCGTTTCAATGAAGTATGCTACATGGTTCTAGGAGAAAAGAATTAGCGTATTTCGTTTTTATCCTTTGTACATGATTTATTTTGTGTCATGAACTTGAATTGGTTTGATTCTCAGTTTACAGGAGGTTTTTTTTAGGGGGATGGTGGAGAAACTGTATGTCAGTTAATTTCTTTGTGTTGGACTTGTTTTTGTTTTAAAGGCTTTGTGTGATTCGAAGTGTTTGAAAAGAATGTGGGTATGAATTCTATTATTTTTCATGAATTAAGCAAGATGCTAGCCCCAGGGGCATAGGCAAGCTGGTAAGACTGACTTGTCGTTTGGTTAACTCCAACGGTAGGCGGAGATTCGAAACCCGTTGGGCGTAGAACATGGGCATTAAATTGCCACCCGTTATGTCCTCTCCGTCTATCTTTTGCCAGTTCGTGCACATCCTTGATTTACACCCCGCTGGCACGAGGGCTTTATCGTGACTGGTGGGAGGGGTTTCGCCCGTGAGGGACTTTCCCCTTAATCCAAAGCAAGATGCTATTTGTAATACAGTTGATAAACAGTTTAAAACTTCAAATCCATGATTAGAGAATCTTGAGAATCTAAAGCTGAATGTTACATGAGAAAAATCTGAAGCTTTTCGATTTGAACTCTCTAGAGAAGTTTAGGTTGTTTTCGGATTGGAATTATTTGTGTAATTTTTTCTTTGTTGAAATTTAAAAGGAAATGGCGTACTTGAGTGTTAACTACTTATTTTGCTTTCTTTAGTGTTCAGAATATAACTCTTGGATTTTGAAGTTATAAGTTTGGACTTGGAGTGATCTTTTTAGTTTATTCCATAGTAGAGTGAATCTGTTACCTCTCATTACCAAAAACTTACATAATTTGTCAAATGACAATGAATTGACTTAGTCAAAAGGAAATTGGAAAAAGAAACGAAGAAGAAAACTCTTGTCAAACTCCCTAAGAGTAAAAAAGACTCATGGGGTAAAACTAGATAACAAAATTAATAAATACTTATGAAATTTTGCAAAGTAACTATAATATGTAACAAAGTACCTAGACGCCCTCAACAGTTTTTATAATATATATATATATGTGTGTGTGTATGTGTTAGACGTGAATAAATTATTTCTTCATACCCCGAAGACATTTCCTATGTCTGCTATTTGGTCTTTAGGTCCCTTATTTTCTTAATGACTTGGTTTAATTAGAATGGGATAAAAGTCGAAAAGCTTTTGAGTGGATGGTGGGACTGGACTCTAGTAAGAGAAGTGAATGGCTCCTGAGCAAAGTTGTTCAATCATTTAGGTCATTTTCTTCCCTTTCAGATATATTCTTCGGTTCCTATCTGTCCTTAAAGTGGTACCGTGAAAATTTTGATGGTCAATTACAAAAGAACAGCCTTCCATTTCTGAACGATCTTTCTAAATATTTTATTTTCATTTTTGACTGTTCATGAAATCTATTGTCTTGATGCAAAAGAACAGCTTTACAATTATAAATATATTTGTCTCCTAAATGCTTCAAAATATGTTTTTTACCTTTTTGTTATTCATGTAATAGTTGTATAATTCTTGTATTTGATATACTCCTCATATACCTTTTACCTCTATTTTAACATGGTACAAACTACTTTTGCACTTTATAGCTGTCCCTAAGATTGTCTTTACTTCATATTATGGTTGTGATTTATTTCTATGCTTATTCATTTAGTCTATAGAAAATACCACTAGGTGTTGTACCTTTCCATTATGGTATTTCTTTCCTTATTTCTTCTATATTTCCTAAGCTCACGGATGGAATAAAGGAGGAAGAACAACCACTCAGGTTAGCATACTCTCTTCAATTCCACCACCTTAGAACGACTGTCTTTCTCAAATTTCTTAATCCTCCTCATTGAGAAGGGAAATTCTGGAGGAAATGTGAAGATGAAAAAGAAATGTCGGCTTTCAACTGTAGATTTTCTTTTCCGCTTCTACTTAAATCTTTTCGGTGCTTTGTCAGTCTGTAGGATGTTTACTGATTTGAGCAGTATCTTGTATTACGCTTTCAAGCCAATGTCTCATTGTTTGTTAAATGGTTTAATTGTGGTTGCACTTTTGGGTGATCTCCTTCAATAGCATAGTTCTTGTTGGTTTCTTTGTTGTTATCAGTCACATGTTATCATTTTATTCAGGATTGATCTTCATCTTTTTTATTATCACTATCATTTACAGCTGACATGCAATCCCACTTATTGTGAAATGAACTGCTTACGATCAGCAGTAATAGCCTACCTGACTCATTGCTTATTTCTTGTATATTCATTTTGTTGGTCTGTGGTTCCTAAGAACATAACCTAGTCTTTTTATCTCCACTGCAATGGTAATTGTAAAAGCAAAAGTTTTAATTTGTCTCTCTTTTACTCTCTTTTACATTTATGATGATGCATGATCAAGCCCAAGATGAGTTGCTTGTGCAATCAGCTTGATGGATATCCAAGGACGCTACTCAATGAGGCTATGAACAAAGACTTGTATTTCATATGCAAGTTTAATATATAGGGTAGAATGATGAAGACATTGATAGATTTTATCCGAAGACAAGGAAGATACAACGATGCATTCTCGGGAAGAGTATGGTTTGAGGATCCATGAAGGACAACTAGAAGATGATGCTATGTTCCATGAGGTTAGCTTATTGATGAAGAGCCTTGGATTATAATCAAAATGGAGGACTCATTCGGAGGGTTTGCAGGCTTAGAAATGTTCCTAAAATACCATAGTTCAAGCCCCAAAAGAGTACAAATTAAAGGCAAGTCAAAGTATGGAACAAAGGGTGAAAAAAAGAGGCATTTACAAGGTTTCTAGAAAATTTCTAGAGAAGAACCGGTGCACCCGGTCATTGTAGGAACCAGGGATCTGTATCAACTCGGCACTGTAGCAGCCCGGTTACTATAGGTGTATTCTGCACACAAAAAAATTCTTTCAATTCTGCACCAAAAAAAAAAAAAAAAAACAGAGCAAAAATTCAGTTGTGCCAAATTAGGAATTGAGAGACTTCTTGTTTAATCTTATTGAAATTGATTGAGTTGAAGTTGAAATTGAAGTCTATTGTGACTACATTGCCTACTATCTTTCAATTTGGAAATCAAGGGATTTGGAATAGTTGAAGTCATTGATA
>JAOXNR010054144.1:0-13022 GCA_028571225.1 Parsonsia alboflavescens | reverse complement strand
CAATTTAGTGTATTAAGTTTTTAATTTTATCAATTTAGTCCCAAAAATTTTTAGAATGAAAACCGATCGGTTCAATAAAAAACCGGCCTGTTCACCGGTTGAACCGGCCGGTTTTCACTAGTTTGAAAAAATTCTACCGGTTTTTTCCCTTGAACTGGACCGGTCAACTGGCCGGTTGGACAGGCCGGTCCGGTCCGGTCCACAAAACATTGTTCCATTGGACCTCGCCGATACTTGAGAAGCCAATACTTGTACACGTGCGGGAATTGTACTGATCAGCCCTGAGGGAGTGAGAATCCCTTACTCTGTGAATTACAACTTCCCAACCTAGAATAATGAATCAGAATATGAAGCTCCCTTAGTATGTCTAAGGCTTTTAAGAGCTCTGAAAGTGCAAAAATTGCACACCAAATCGATTCACAAGTTATAGCCAGCTAAGTTCCTAGGGAATACGAAGCAAGGGAGGAGAACATGATTAAATATCTCCAAAGAGTAAGTGATATAATGTCCAAGCTTGAATATTTCCTCATCGAGCAGATACCCAGAGAGCAAAATTCAGAAGCCGATACCCTCTCCAAGGTCTACCAAGAGCTCGTGGGGACAAAAGCCGAGTTGCTAGTGGAATAGTTGTACTCTCTCAACATAAACCAAGAAGAGAACTTGGTGATAGATGATCAGGTCGATTGGAGATACCCAATCTTCAAATTTTTTAAAGATGGTGAACTCCTACAAGATGATAAAAAAGCCTGTCGAATATGGAAATGGGCACCTCGTTACATCCTAATAAGAGATGACACAGTGCGCCGAAGATCATACAGATGGCTGTCACTCAAGTGCTTGAGCCAGGGAGAAGGAGAGTATGTTATTGCAAAAGTACATAATAGGATATGTGGATCTCACATAGAAGTAAAAATTGTCACTAAGAAGATTCAAAGGACAGGATATTACCGGCCAACAATGGTTTCAAACATTGAAAGCATCACAAACTGTCAGTTGCATGGAAACAAGTTGCATGTACCACCAGCAAGGTATACGTCCATCAACACCTCGATACCTTTTGACATCTGGGGTATCGACATGGTAGGATATACTAGGACCATTCCCGAAAGGAGTAAGGGCTGTCCAATTGATGATTGTTGTTGTAGAGTAGTCGAACCAACGGCAGTGATTTCCTCACCCAATGTGCAATCTTTCGTCTAGAGGAATATTGTTTGTAGGTTCGGGATTCCTCGAGCTATCATCTCAGATAATGGGAGGCTGTTCATTGGGGACCCATTCAAGACTTTCTATGAAAACTTGAATATAGAATAGAGATTGACCTTCGTAACCGAAGTCACAAATAGAACCATTCTGGAATGGCTCAAGAAAAGACTTATAAAGCATGAGAAGGAAGGTTGAAAACCCTCCTAGTCAGACGAAATTCCAAGTATCCAATGGCATACAGAATCACGCCCCGAAAATCCACTAGAGAACCACCGTTCAGCCTATGTTTCGAGGCAGAAGCCGTAATGCCAGTTGAGATCGGCATGAAGTCCTTAAGATTGACTAAATATAATTTAGTCTTAAATGACGGGGAGAGAAGGGTGGACCTTAGACCTCCTTGAAGAAATCAGGAATAAGTGGCAGAGGCCGATAAGAGATATAAAAAGTAAGTTACAAATCTTTTTCAACAAGAAGCTAAAACAAAGGCAATTCATGGTGGGGGAAATGGTCCTCAAGACATTGGAAGTTGGAAAACAAAGACAACTGACAAGGTTGCAAGAAAGTTGGGATAGACCTTACATCATCCAACAAGTCCACAAAGGAGGAAGCTATAAGCTTGCCGATCTCGAAGGAAGGCAACTCCTAAGACCTTGGAATGGTTGCCACTTAAAGAAATTCTATGCTTAACAGCTTTCCAAGGTTCTGGCTTGCCGAAAGGAACCTGTTGAAAGGTTCCGATTTGCCGAAAAGAACTTACCAAAAGATTCTTACTGAAAGGATCTAGCCGAAAGTGACTTGCCGAAAGACTGGGTAGAAAGGAACTTGCCGAAAGGGACAGGCCGAAAAGAATTGGCCTGAAGTAGGATGCTGAAAGGAGATCACTGATTTGAGCCCTCCTTAGCGAACTCCTCTGTTTTGTTTGAGCAAAGTTCATGTCAAATATCATAAGTATGAATAAAAGATAGGTTTTTAGAATTTATTCAAACCTTGTCTCGACTTATTTACTTAAGTTTCAAAGTCAGTATAAATTATTATGCAAGTTCTGAACGTTGAAACAAAGACAAGATACTTGATGAAAATCAGTTGACATAAAGAAAGAGGCTACAAACAGACCTTTTAGAATGAGTACTTGTTACAAGACCAAGAATGTAAACTCAAAAAGCTGAGTGCTAAACATTGCAAAGATGGAAAAGGAAGACCATCAAAGATCTATTCTATTACAAGCTCAATCTTCTTCCTTATCATCTTTAGGGGTTCTTCATCATCATTTTCCGGAGCCTCCAATGAGCTCGGTAAGACCTTCTCCATAGCTACGTCTCGGTCGGCTGTGTCTAAGGGACCTGCAAGGTAGTCAATAATATGTTTAAATGGAGATCTATCTAAGGATAGATGGGTAACATGGAAAAGGTCGAATACCTCATCGAGATAAGTGTGCAGGGAATGAAAGATGGATTGTGTAATCAAGTCTCTATAGCTGTGGATAATTGTACCTTCAAGACGAGCATCTACCTTAGGGGTTACATCTAGGACCACCCTCTCTGCGGTCTCGACCTTAGTAGATTCCTCCAGGGGCTCTTTCCCCTTCTTAGAGGGGCCATTGACAACATGGTCGACTTTGGCCAAGACCTCAGTAGCAATGACCTCTTCCCATGAGGTTGCACTGAGACCTTTCTTCTCCCAAGGAAGAGAAGCAGCCAAGTCCAGATGCTATAGCCCCTCATAGACCTCTAGTCACTATTGAGTTCTCAGAGTTTGTCAATTACATCAACATAGAGCCCGTGAAGTTGAGGTCGGAGGATAGACTTTATGTAAGCCTTGAAGGCTTGGTCCCCTTCGAGCTTGGTCAGGGACAGATTTCCATCTTCATCGCCAAAGCCTTGAAGGTCTCCTAATAGAGCCTCAAGCTCTTGGATGTGTTCCTTCTGCTTATTACCAAGCTCGACCGGTTGCTTATTCTTCTAAACAGCATCTCCAAGAGCTAAAGACATTGTCAAGTTCTTAGTTTTGGCTCCTTCGATGTTCCTTTTACACTCATGCAGAAGGTTGAACACTTCAGTGTAAGAGGCATTTTCTCTTTCGATGGAGGTTGCAAGCTCTGCATTCTCCTTCATCGGGCGAGCCCTTTCGTCCTGGAGCTCCGAGATCAGGATGGGGAACTCCTGATCTTTCTTGGCCTTCTCCACTTACCTCCTTAGCCGCTGACCTAGGAAAACATGGCCCTGCAAAGGATAAAAAAAGAAGGTCAATTTCCAAGACAAACCGAAACAGAAGCAACTACAAGAAAAGCTGAGACTAGGAAAACTTACAGTAGTATGGAGGGAGGCAGTGAAGCGGTCAAGCTCCTCATCAATGAGCTACAGACATATGTCCCAGTCAATTAGAGGAGCACACTCCTTTAGAAAGGACTGAGAGTGAGGCCATTGGAATAGTGAGTCCGAAGACTCCAACGCCAGGTTAGGGACCCACCTTGCAGCCCCCTCATTATTGTGAGAAGCCAGAGACCAATTCCCCAGCCTCTCCAATGTATCGGCCACCCCCTTGGCCGCACAACCACTGAACTCCAACCTCGTCTTTGAGGTGGCCGGAGCTTTTCCTTTTCCCGATGGTGTTGATTGGGAGGAAAGAGAAGAGGACAAAATCATTATCTTTGCAGGCCTGGTAGAAGCCCCCAAAGTGGCAGCCTCAGCTCTCCTTTTCAGAGTAGTTTGGGTTCGGCCAGCCATGGCCACCTTTTGGCCTTGGCTCCAAGGGAGGGGAATCCAAAAAGATGACCCTCTAGAAGCTACAGCAACTGCAGCAGTAGTAGCGGCAAAAGTAGTTGAGGAAGCTCCATCCACATGGACTGCACCACTGGCAGGTGCTCGAGCAACCAATGACCCTTTCGGCTGACCTCTTTGAGAGCTGGGGGTACTAGACTTCGAAAGCCGGGCAATCCTCATTGCTGCAAAACAGGGAGAAAGAAGACTTGTTAATATGTTGAAAAGTTAAGGAAAACTTACGGAAGGTAGGAGAAACCGAGAAGGCCCCTACCGGCTGGAAGAAGTCTCAAAACCCTCTTAAGGGAAGGAAGGTCGTGTTCGGCTGGACTCCCTAACCCAGCTGAACAAAGAAAAGAAACAGGCCAAACCAGCTGAGTGCATCCAAACTTCTCAGTATCAGAACAGACTAGGTCAATAAAAAAGTTTTTATCCTTCTCTTGCTCGCCAGCCAGGATCGGGAGGTCATTGAAGAAAGTCTTATTCAAATTCCAGTCCAGGTAGGGCTCAAATTGGACCACATTGCTACGAAGTCTGGCAAAGAAGAAAGAATCCTTCCAATCTCCACCGGAAGATTGGAAATGACCTACCAGTTTGTGCCTAGGGTTAAACTGGAGATACCTGACACTAGCCCTATTTGGTGCCAAAAAGACACCGACCCTAAAGAAACATTTGAAAAGCTCCCAGGAAACTGGAACCCCGTAGATATAGCAAGTCACGATGAATGCAACTACTAAGCGCACAGCATTGGGAACAAGCTATGCTATGGGGAAGTTCCAAAAGTGAACTATGTCAAGGAACAGAGGGTGCAAATAAGGCAGAAGAATGGCCCCTCTAAGGTTGGTCAGATGAAGGACTATGTGTCCGACCCAGCGGCTATTTGGACATTCAGATTCTCAAACAACAACTATATCCTCTAAGTTCAAACCCCTCTCCCCCACTAACTTGAAAAATCTCAGAGTTAATTAAGAAAGAAGACAAAGAAAAGACCTCTAATTCTGAGGGATGATGAACTTTACTAGTCACCCGAGAGCCTTAGCGGTGATAGGAGTCAAATAAAATACCTCGTTCTCTAGGTTAGAGGACGAAGAAGGCCTAGATACTTCCCTGGAATGGAAAGAAAGGGTGCTAGAAGAAGAAGACCTAGATGGAGGAGATGGCTGGACAGAAGACATACTGTTTTCGAGAAAGGAGATAACATGAATTTTTTTTCAAAAAAACAGTTAGGGAAGAGAAGAGAAAACCCACACATTAATTCCTAAAAGATTAAGGAAGAAGATAAGATGTTCTGAACCCTAAGAAAACCGTTAGATAGAGAAAATGGGAGAGTTTGGGAAGAACGCAAATGATGTCGCAGAAAAAGAATTTTGTAAGAAAGAAATTTCTGTGAGCAAGAAGAAATTATGTAAATCCCAAAATCCTGAAAAGACTCCCAATTTATAGAGGATAAGGATTCTCTTTTGGTTGCTAGAAAGTATTCAATACATTGGAAACTGAGGTAACAGCCAAAAGCGGAGGAGGCATGTCACCTTCTAGAAATAGCCATTACAAATAAAACGAGAAGACCCTTAGAAATGGCGACTTGAAGATGGTAGTTTAGGCCCCACGACCCTATCAGGTTGTTGGGTCTAAAAGGGGGTAATGGTGGTAGAAAAGGGTATAACCTGATCCCGACCCAAATACCAAAACTTCAAACTCACAAGTCAAGAGCAAAGGTGGGTAGCGACCTCCTACCATCGACCTTTCAGGTCACCGACCTCTGAATGAGCTTAGAAAATATCTCACTGGACCACGACTTACGACATGATGAGCTCCAATTTGTCTCATACACCTTCCATGTCGCGACTAAGTGTGCGCAACTCCTAACACACTCAATGAGCTGGTAATCACTCACTGCGACCTCCCAAAAGAGATGTTCGGAACCTTCGACGATCACAGGCAGGTCACAGGATGAGCCGAAAGGTTGTTAGTGTGTGGGTTTGATGCTCTCTACCCGAGACGTGAATGGCAAGGTATCCCACCTTAGGGAAACTCCACAATTCTAGGAGCAATTGGCGGGATTCAATATGATCTCACAATTATCCAAATCGCCTACAGTCACGTAATTGAAGAGAGAAGTAACTCACCATTCGATATATATGATCAAATCACACACAATACACGAATAGGACATAATACCTGGAGCTAATTTTACTCAAAGATTACAATTTCATTTCAGAATACTAACTTAGGCATCAGAACTATTCCCCGAACGACAGCCCACTTCAGTGACCTAATCCCCTTTTCTTCTCAAGTTGTGATTGTGGATTCATCACGGTTCTGGGATGACTTGAAAGCTATTTTTTAGCTCCATCAGTAGTAATTTTATTAATATTATGATAAAATTTTCTTTTTCCAAATGACTCTACGGAGAAAAAACATTTAAAAAGAGAAAGAAAAATATGTTTTGAAATGGATGGATAATGTTGAAAAAATATTTATTAAACTACCCACATTTTGTAAAGGACAGCTAAAAAGAATCTAGTTAATTTTTTATTCTAAAATAAAATGGTACGATCAATTTCAAAAGAAGACAGCATCACTGACTCCAAAACGAGGATCAAATCAAGATTACCTTCGGTTCAAAAGAAATCATTGTCTTCTTTGTTCGCCTAAGCACCAACATCAGATATGGAGAAAAATTCAATTTTATAGCCAAGCAATTGCTTGCTCCTATGACAAAGTAGGTGAAACTCAATAATGCTGCATCAAATAATTTGCATATTTCAGTACAAAGAAGCAGAAACAGAGTCCGTATATTCAAGCACCTCCTTGGAGGAATCGTGTCATCACCAATGGTAGGGTGCATGCATATTCACAACAAAAAGGAAAACAAAAAACAGAGAAAGAAGTATGTGTTTCCTGATGTAAACAAAACAACCCTGTTTTCACAGGGACGAATCCCACGCTGACATTCACCGGATTTAAACATATCAATACAATTTGCATTAGTCTCTAAGTAAATTCCCACGCAAAGAAATCGTCCTTTAAAAAATAAAATAAATAAATGATTGTAGGAGATCTATTGACGTCCGACCGGTAAAAGGTAAACACAGTGATCCTTCCTTGTTTCCTCACTCCACTGTAGCACTGGGGAGCCGCCTCCTGCATATTGAATCAGTTTGATTTGGCTTGGTAAAGATTCTCGGACAGCAATTTACCATCATGAAGAAAGAGCAAGGGAAAGGTCCAAGGAACAGGGAAACAGCAAATATCTGATTAAAAACTCTCCCCTTTCTTCCTTCCTTATATTTATTTATGTATATAAAGCTTATTTTTTGTAATTATTAAATATGACATCCCTCCACAGTTGAATATAATTCGGAATCATGAAAAATAAGTACTACTTTTCAAAACTCATATGCATAATAAACCTATTCCATTTCATTTACAATACAATTCCACCCACTGACTTCCTAATTAACAAGTGTCAGCAATACACATGAAAATGAAAAATTAGCCAAAAATCAACATTATTTTCAGTCCAAGTAAATTTCAGTGGTGTATCCTTCAGAGACTTACCGAGAGAATCATAACCGTGCTTGGTTCTAATTACCTAGATTACCTGCAATTATTACACCAAAATCTAAAACTCATGAATGCACCAAACCAAGCAAATGTCATCCGAATCTCTCAAGAATATGCCATTCATGGAAGAATAAATGATTGAAAGATTATAGAGCTAGAAATGAAGCAAATGGCAAATGAAAAACATTCTTATTGGATCTGTGGGATGGTGTATGAATATGGCACAAGTCACTTCCTCTGAATTCTCTAGTCATTGGTAGAACCTCAATCAAATAGGAGGCAGCAGATTACAAAAACTTGAATGATAAAATCAAACCCCCTCTTCTTCTTTTTTCCGTATGAAACAAGCTGCAACCTTTGCATATTTTTACTCCAAGGATTCAACATATTCCCCATTAAATTTGGCATGCAGTAAATAAACAATATCAGTAATTTTTTCCATCCTTTGATGAAAACATTGTTTTGGTACTGCAGTATTCATTTCATTCCCCACTTGAAAACTTAGATCTTGAAATGTACAACGTTTTCTAAGAACATATCGAATAATTATCTCACTCTTTCAACCCGTGGGGATGTCACAAATAGTAATGCTTTTATGTGTTCTTCTTTTGCACAGGGCTGGAAAACATTTATCCTTATCTCTAACATGCAGAGAGGTGAATGGAGGGGGAAGGGAAGAACCATTTCAACTTTGGATGAGTAATAAACACGTGTGAACACATGCTTTTACAAAAAACAAAAAAAAGAGATATGACACATAAATCAAATACGACTTGTGCAGAACAAGAAAACTGAATTTCTCCTGGTAAGAGGGAATACTTATTTAGTGTATACCTTTCAAGCTCTTTGCTCGAGAGTAATAGGAGCAACACTAGATGTGCTTAATCTCAGCATTTTGGGGTGCCCAATACCGGAAACAAATGAATTGAATTACTATCTGAACAAGAGAAGAGATCCAGGAATCAAGGAAACATGGTTCCAAGGACGTTGAGGATATAATTATAATAGCCTCGTAGGAAATCTTAGAGACAATTGAACTGAAATTCCAAGAATGATGTATATATCCTTGTCATAAATTATCAAATTTATTTACAATATATTCTTCCAGGACATTGAAGCAAAATTTACAATTTATGCTGCATTTGCATGTCAAAAGTTTTTCCTGTCCACCCTAATTAGATTTTGAAAGTTGCCATTCTACAAAAGTACAAGTTTTTCCCAAGACTAGGAATGGTAAGATTTTCCCCCCTAAAACATTTTCTGAAGCTTCACATAAACCCACAATAGACATTGTAATTGGTTATCCATCCCAAACAAAATAAAAGATAAAATCCTTCCCCAGGAATTTACGGCTGAAAGAAACAACAAAATTACAAAGGATACAAATGTGTCAAGGAGCACACATCCACAAGCATCCACCAACCATGGTAGATTTGGTCTTATTTTTGACCAATCCAAGCTGTTAATAAGTATGCTAAAAATGAAAAATAGTAAATAAGGTTAACATTAATAGTACAAGTAAAAACCTTCAAAGTTCAATATTTCAGAAATGACAATAGTTATAAATTAGACAAAATGAAAAACATTAAGTTCACCTTGCCACATATGTGGTATTACCAAACAGAGCAAAGAGGAACATCAATGGATTGAGCCCCTAAACACAAACAAGCATGGTTAGAAAATTGCAATACACAAATATGCTTTCCTTTCTGATAGCCATACCATCATATCCATTTGGCAAAGTACATTGTCCTTACTAGAAGAAAATAATTCAAACCAACCTCTACATTTCCCCGTTTAATCTGTAACAAGCCAAAAGAAGGTAGTTAGACTAAAGTAGTAATACTAATAACTATTTTGTGTTTTGCACTTAATAATTTTCATTAAACAAATTTTCTGTGATGTTGCAACTCAGTAAAACAGGAATTGTGAATTTTTTTCTCAACTTCCATATACATATCATTAACAGATAGTATATGATACGGGTAAATCTTAGAATAATTGATTGTAGATCTTGTAATTGACATGACGGATTTGGATACTTTTGGTAACCCAAACTCATAAATATGTAGCATTGTCTGAATAAGATATCAGAAAATTCTCAATCCCTTTCAAGAAAAATACAAATAAAAAGAGAAAGTATAAGAAGAATCAGTTATATATTAGAATAATCTTCAAAAAATACAACTGAAGTTGTCCAAATCGAGGACTATCAGAGGACAAAAGCAATCCAACAAAACATATCCTAATCGGTTTATTTCATACATTCTAGGAAGTTATTAAACAACTGCAAGAGGTGGTGCTCATTCGTTATGGAAGTAGTTTCTAGTTAGTTGATCTATACTTACAGCCATTATTAACAAAAGAAATTTCCTTTCTTCAGAATCCTCAGTCTAAGCAAGAAACTGAACTGGACTTGATCTTCTATCAAAGTGCCATGCTGCCTAAACTTCTTCGTTGAGCAAACACAAAGTGGTGTGGTATCAGGGGATTCAGTTCGGGGTGTTTTGTTGCCTCATCTATTTGTTCAGTTCTAGTTTTTGATGGTTGATTTGGTTTTGGTTTGCTGTCAGTTCTCTTTGGCTGTGTTTCTCTATCTTGTTTCCTAAACTTTTGACATGTTGCAGGAGGGCGGATGAATGTTAGGCATCCTAAATTCATAATTCAAATGTCCACATTGACTAAATTTACGAATAGCAAATAAGTGAATTCTTTCAACCAATTGGCGTATAGTAAAACAGTTTCTGTGGAGCATAGGTAAGAATGATCACCTAATCTGGAATCCTTGTCCTTTGGGCTTTTATAAAAAGGTAGATGAGACTTGACTGATGGAAGCATGAGTCAACTTGCATATTCAAAATTTATATTTATAATGAGAGGGATTTGTTAATCACCATGAATTTTTAAAGAATTAAGGAGTTTGGATTTTTTGTACTCTATGAAAGGGAATCTTATCCTTGCATCTGAAATGTGTAAAGGCTTCTATAATCCAAAAAAAAGAAATCAATAAACAAAACAAACAAGAAGAAATTTGCTTAACTAACAATGTGACCACTGAAGTTGTCACTTTAGTTGTTACTTTTTTTCAATTTAACCATTAAACTATAAAACCATAAAACCAGTCAATTTTACTACAGTTGTTGCTTTTTATCAATTTGACTATTAAACTATAAAACCAGTCAATTTTACTATTATACTTTATATTAAGACATTTTAACCACAGAGTGATTGTTTGATAGAATAATCGTCACAAATATAATCCATCGTTAATAATATAATATGGCTTGACATATCACGAAAATTTTCCTTATCATCTTAAATTAAATGTAAAATTTTACTAATCAAACTAGAAAAAAGAATAAATTGACAAATATTCTTGTTAAAATGGACATTGGGCCTAACTCAACCCCTCAAGGGGGAGGATTGCCCAAGTCCATATAAACTATAATTTGCCCTTACAAAGGACCGATGTGAGATTCTCAGCACACCCTCATGTTCAGACTGGACATGGAGCGTGAAATTCACACAAATACGGGGGCCCAACATCAGCAACAAGCACGGATTTAGCTTAGCTTTGATACCATATTAAAAGTAGACCTTAGATCTAACATAATCCCAAAAGCCAACTAAAGGAGGGAGGATTGCTCAAGTCCATATGTACTACAATTTGCCCTTACAAAGGGCCGATGTGAGATTCTCAACAATTCATTCAGCCAATATGAAAAATTTTGATGACATGCAAAGCCATGTGACATTATCATTGAAGATTGATTCATGACTATTGTTTAATCGGACCAACGTAGAATGACTTAATCTTCTAGAAATGCAATGTATAATAGCTAAATTGTTCAAAAATGCAAAATATAATGATTAAATTGACTTGTTTTATATTTCAATGGCCAAACTGAAAAATTGACAAACTTCGGTAGCCACATTGTTAGGAAAAAAAAAAATTAGGACTCTCATAGCTTATTTCATGGACTTCACGAAGACATATAAACAACGGAGAACGTAGTGCTCTCTAGCCATTTAGCACTGATATGAAAGTTCAGAAGACTCAATGCGGGCAGACGGCCAATTCTGAGTTTTCTAATAGGCTTATCATCTGAGTATGAAACAACAAAATATCACATGCTTTCTGTCTTGGAGATTCCCACACTAAAAGAGGTGCATAATATAGTTCCTCACTCAAAGACTTGACTGCCAATCCGAGTTCTCTTATAACTGCAATGGGAAGAGGACTTGAAAATATGGGAATAGGAATGAGAGGAAACCAAAGCCGTGGCAACAATTTTGAAGGGATAAGTGACAGTAGAGGTGATTCTAGAGGTAACCAAGGCCGTGGCAGCAATTTTGAAGGGATAAGTGACAGTAGATGTGATTCTCGAGAACTTACATGCTTTTATAGCCATGACCAGTACACACCAATACATTCTGTAGGAAGTTGTTGGATATGTCCCAAAAGACTAAATAAGCTAATGTTGTTATGACTGATCAGTCTGTCCTTATGATGGCAAAAGAATTTGCTAAGTACGCCTAATATCAACAACTTTGGGCTCTCCTTTTACTTGTATCACTGCTATTGATCAATCAAGTAATCAATCAGCAGGAATGGCTTCATCCTCAGTCCAATGGGTTGTTGACTCAGGTACCAAAGATCATATGACAGATAATCAAAATCTTTTTCAATTTTCACCCTTCTGAAGCAGCCTCTTTTGCTACTGTTGTTGATGAATCCTTAACCTCTATTCTTTGGGCCTGACACTAAAAATCCTAATTATACCTTAATTTGCTTTTTAACCTAAATTCAATTTGTAAAATCACAAATAATTTACAACAAAGTAGATCATCACTAGAGCTCAAGGTCAAGTCGGGGGAGACCTTTATATCCTTGAAACTTACGTAAAACATGATCTTACACATACTCGTTCTGTCACCCCATTGATGCTCATTGCCAGTTGAGCCATCCCATTATTCCTTCCAAAGATAATATGACCACAGTTTCAATATACTTCCATGTGAAATTCTGACTTTTCAGTATGCTAAACATCTAATTTGTCTACTCCAAGAGTAAATAAAAGGACTAATTCTCAATTCCACTCTAATGCATGAGGTGCTTGTCCTATTGTTTCTAAAACAAACTTAAAAGTATTTTGTTACCTTTTTTTTTTTATGATTATTCCTAAGTTTCTTGGTTATATTCAGTGAATCTAGGTTATTTACATTTTTTTTTTTTTTTTTTTTGCCCTTAGTGCTAGAGAATAAACATCATCTCAGTACACTTGTCCAAACTTGAAAAGGTGACGTGAAAAAGAAATATTTATCAGATATTTCAATCTTTCATGACTCAAAATAACATTCTTCATCAAACATCCTATGTTGATATGCTGTTGAGAATCCCACATCGGGTTTGTATAAGATTGTAGTATATAAGATCTTGGGCAATCCTCCCCCCTTGAGCTAGCTTTTGGGGTTGAGTTAGGCCCAAGCCCATAT
>JAOXNR010054143.1:0-13025 GCA_028571225.1 Parsonsia alboflavescens | reverse complement strand
AGGGGGGGAATACAGAAGAAGAGCATTTTTCTTGAAAGATCAAAAAAAAAAAAAAAGAGGAAGAAAATTCAAAAGTGCCAACTTGGAATTTGTGAGATTTCTTGCTTAAGTGGATTGAAATTGATTGGATTGAAGTTGAATTGAGGTTCTATTGTGTTTGATTTGCCTACTATCTTTCAATTTGAAAATCAAGGGACGTGGAATAGTTGAATTCTTTGAAAAATTGGTTCACAATTTCATTGCCCTCTAGGTGTTTGATAAAATGCCTATTTGAGAATTTCTTGCGATTCTAAGTGTTAGCTCTTTGTATTAAGTTGGTTGACCTTAATTCTTTGAAACTCTATTTTCTTGACTCTCATTTGAATATCTTCAATTAATCAACTAAGTGATTTGTGTGGATCAATTTGGTACTTTTGCCTAAGTGATTTGCCCATTGGACTTGTGAGTTGATTAAGAACAAGAAAGAGGAACTAGAGCAGAAAAAGGCATTAAGGGTGAGTTCAAAAGAGCGAGAAAAAGCCAATGTAAGGAGTGATACACGAGTGACGAGTGAGGTTCCATATTTCCCCGTTTTTCTTGTCTTTCTTTATAGGTACATCATGACACTTCAAGATGGGGATGACCAAAGAAAGACCTTATTTCTTGCAAGATGCATCATGTTTGAGAAGATAAGTAGTTTGATGATTGATCATGAGAATGAAGTGAACTTTTTAAGTCAATATGTGGTGGATAAATTGGAGCTTAAATGTGAGAGCCACCCACAACCTTACATGTTACAAAGGATTCATGAAGGTGAAGAGATTATGGCAGACAAGCAAATTAGGATTCCTTTTTCCATATTGAAGTATAAAGATGAAGTGCTTTGTGGCGTGATTCCTATGCGACAAACTCATTTGTTGGTAGGGAAACCTTGGCAAGTTGAAAGGGGTGCTACATATTATGGTTCCAAGCACAAATACACTTTCAAGAAGGATGGAAGAAGAGTCAATTTGAATTCATTGACACCGAAAGAAATCCAAAATGATCAATTGTTGATAAAGAAAATGATGGAAGAGTTCTATTCCAAGAAAGTGAGAGTGAGGAAGAGAGAGAAAAAGAGCAAGAGAGAATAGAAGGAGAGCATGAGATTGGAAAAGATTTTGAGGGTCAAAAAGAGATGAAAAATGAGATTGTGAGTGAAAAGGAAATGAGTGTCATCGAAAAAAAAGATTTGAGTGAAGAAAAAGAAAATTCTTGTGAGAAAGGAAGAGAAAAAGAGAGTGCTTTGATCTTCAAGATGAACAAGGAGATTTCAATACCATTTCTAACATTGCCTACTCTTTTTCTAGTGTTCTTGTGCCAAAATTTCAAGCTTTTGAAGGCCTAAACAAGTTGAAGGAAGACAAGGTCAACAAGATGGTGAGTGCTATGTTAAAATGGTACACTCTTATATCTACTCTTGGTGATAGAATGTTGAAATTTAAGCATGAAAACATCATTTCTAAGGCTAAGCATGATTGTGGAATTGCTTGTGATGTTCATTAGTAAGTTGCTATTTGTGAATTTCTTGGGCATGATGATTCCATGATTAGAGAAAGTATGTCTTCTATTTCTATGAGTCTTGTGATAGCTTTTATAAATTTAGAAATTGTTAAGGAATCATGTGTGCAAAAATATGATTGTAGAATTGTGAATGAAGCATGTGGAAGAAATTTGATTGTCTCTAAGAGCTTCTTGAATGATATGCCAAATCTTAAGCTTGTTAGGGAATCATTTGTGGAAGAGCATGCTTGTGATTATGAGCTTAATGTCTCTAGAAAAGTTATATATGGAAAATTCTACAAGCATATTAATTCTTTGATTAGAGATAAAGCTTTGATTATGCCTAAGGATTCTATGAATGGCTTGTTGTCCTTTGGAATTCAAGAAAACAACCTAGAGTCATCTTCTTATGACTTGAATTGCTTGAAATGAATGAGAGAAGACGTCTTTTGGACTTATATGAATGGACTAACAAAGTTTGTCCTAGATGATCGAGTTTTGTGGATCTTTGATGTTACAATTCTTGATAACTATTTATATCCTTGTGATCTAATATGCATACTCAAAGTGGATTCTAAATTCTTGATGATTTTGTTTGAGCTATACTTCATTGCGATTCCTAAGAAGAGTGAGCTTGTGCTCTTTGAGAATCAATCTTTGTTGAGAAATTGGGATGAAACATGTCATATTGAGGAGTTTACTTTCATTGAATTTGTGAAGCTTCATGATCTTGATAACAATCTGAATGTGAGGATTTTATCTCTTCTTATGATTCTTAGATTCCAAACTTATGATATTAATGGTAATATGATTAGAATTGGTATCTTATGTGTTCTTAAATGTTCCAAACATGATAAATTTTTTGGGTTGTTGAATCTTGAAAATCATGAAGTTGAATTTGTGGGATATGATAGTCCTAGAGTCTTGGATATCTTGTTTAGAAAGCATGTATTAGGACTACATAAGAAAAAGAAGCTTATGATTATTGGAGTATTCTTGTTTATATCTTATGAAAAGATTATTTTTTATGAGAAGTTGATCTTTATGGAAGTTGGACTTTATGAAGATGAAATCATTGAGTTTTCTATGAGTTTAATCTATATTCGGCATGATTTGTGGAACTACATAATGTTATGGCTGAGTTTTGTGCCAAAAATAGAGATGTGTTGATATTTTGGGAATTTTTGAAATATCCCATGTTTTTAGAAGAGCATAATGCTATCTATCTTGATGAATTAATGACTTCTAGCATATGTGAAGGGTATTTTCTAGATCTTTTTACACATGTGTTTGATGACTTTTATGGAGGGCATGCATATGCTATGCTGAGGGATTGTTTCTTAAGTTTAGTGTCTTTGAATTCTAGGTTTAGAGAACCTTTGAATAATGCCCTAAGGAGTCATAAACCTTTAGGACTTATGGCTTGTGCTTTCAATGGAAAATCTTTGTTTTGTTGGTGCTTAACTTGGAAATTTGTACTTGGCTATATTGCTCCTGTTCATGAGTTCATTGTAGGTGGAGAGAAGATCATTTCTACTAGAGAATGGCCTCAACCTTTTAAGGAACAAAGAGTAAGGCATCCTCATGACATTTTCCCGAAGAAGGACGATCAAAGTCTAGTTCTTAAGAGCTTGAATTCACAAGGTAAGATTCGTATTCATCTTTTAATCTATGATAGTGACAATTCTCTTCTCTAAGTAGGACTTGAAGATTCGAGGACAAATCCTTTTGAAGTGAGGGGGAATGATGGATATCTAAAGATGCAACGTAATGAGGTCATATACAAGTATCATATCTTGAGAAGAATGATGAAGACATTGATGGTATTTGTCCGAAACAAGGAAGAATTTATCAACTTCGAAGCCATGCTTGAGGGAAGTAAATTCGGAGATGAAACGGAAGATTTGAAGCTATGGAATGCAAGCTCAATCCAAGACTTTGAGGATGATACAACGATATATTCCAGGGAAGATTATGGCTTCAGGATCAAGGGAGGATAACTAGAAGATGATGCCCTGTTCCATGAAGTTAAGCTTGTAGTTGAAGAGCCTTGGATTATAATCGAAAGTGGAGAACTCATTTGGAGATTTTGAAGGCTTAGAAACGTTCCTAAAAGACCATAGTTCAAGCCCCCAAAAAATAAAAATTGAAGGCAAGACAAAGCATGGAACAAGAGTGAAAGAAGAAGAAACAGGCCAGCCAGCCCTAAACAATCTTCATCCGATGCCTGATGATAGCATCGGATCTCTCCAGCAACCATCCGGACCAGCATCCGATTCTCCTCTCTTCTACAACTGGCTCCGGATCCAGCTTTCCTTTGTGTGACAATACATCCGAAACTCACGTTTTGGTCCCATTTTTCAGCCTTTCAAGTTGTAATTTGCAGCTTGTTCTCTTTTAAAATTTTGAAAAGTTTAGCTTAGGGTTTTAGTAGTATAAATAGGCTCTTATTTCAGCCTTTAGAATACAAAATTTTTAGACAAGAAAATAGCTTCCCTTTTGGAAACCTTTCCAAGCACAAGATCAAACTGATCTTTGTGAAGTGTTCTTAGAACTTCCTCTTTAGGATTCTTAGTCACTAAACTTTGGGCTCTCAATCACTTTGGGTGAGGAATTGAGTTGTTTATATAAATCAAAAAGTTGGTTGTTGTGGTTTAATCTACAAAGGTCAACTTAATGTCCCAAAAACTAACCTTTGATGAGTCCTTTCACTACACTTTGATTTGGTTTCTTGTTTGTGTGAATGTTAACATTCAACTTATAAGAAAATCACATCAGTCGATTTTTGAGCATTCCGTTTGACACCTTTTTTCCTTCCACCACCTTTGAAATCCCTCCCATTGACTTTCCCTCGTTTCCAAGTAAGCTCTCCTTTAGAAAAATATAATCTTTGTAGGTTATTTAGTTCAATTTTGTTGTGCCCTATTTGTAGTGAAATTGATTTTTGCAATGAGTATTAAGTTGATTTATTGCGTTCATTGTTAGATATGATTTTTGATTTTGATATTAATGGGTATTTGAAGTAATGGGTCTTTGATTTTCAATTTGGGAATTTTCCCTCATATTTTGTTTATGAGAAGGAAGTTCATCACGGTTTCATTGGTTGGTTTCGTACACGTGTAAGATGAAATATAATAATAGAGAGTTTGTGTGTCATAATGTTATATATCATATTCACTAGATGAAAAAATGTAAACAGAAGAGAAAACAGATGATTTGATTGCACTATCTAGAGGACCTATGGTTCAAGCTAGACGATTTCTTGCTTACAATGTAAATGGTTAAAAATTTCAAACAGTTGAACGAGAGGCTAGGTTAAAAACACAAAATAATAGAGTCTTTGTAGATTTGGGATCGAAGAGCTATTTAAGTTCCAGTGATCCAGACTAAGGGAAGGAGTAGTGTCGTACTACGAGAAGTTGGTAGACATAATTGAGCTAAATTATTATGGAAGATTTGTTGACGCTTTTCAAGTGTTAATGGACAAACACAACAAATCTTAGATTTCTAAGGAAAGACCCATTGAGGTTTACCTCTGTTAATTTCTACAGTCTAATCCATACTAGAGGACACGAGGATGATGAGAAGAGGCTCAATTAGTTTACTATATCATGGATAAAAAAGATCCCGAATGGAGTGCCCCAGTACACTTTAAGCCAAGAGACCTATTTGACATGGAAGCTAACATGGGAATCACAGTTTATGAAATGCATCTTCAAGCCAAAGATATTTCTAATATTTGGCCTAATGACGTTTCAAAATTGGAATTGCGTAGAAATGATGTAGAGTTAAAAATACATGACATACCATAGGTGAGTTTATGAACTAATTGTTTTAATATATTTTCTATGATCAAATTCATGTTCTTGCACGTGGTTTAATAATTTGAATGAAATATATAAGTTTTGTTTGATTTATCTTATTTGTTATTTTGACTTGTATTCTTTTGCTTCTCTTTATGTTTTTTTAGTTGACATGGCATCATTAGATGATGAGTTGGAGGCTATTAAGGGTGAGGCAAAAGGAGAAAAAGTTGCACGGAGATCGAAGAAGCCACGAAAGATTGGCTGGCTCGTAGATATTCAAAGTGAGATACTTTATTATTTTTAATATAATTTAAGTGATTATTATTAGTTGAAAATAATTGTATTTTGTTACGTATTTTGTAAATGGTAGATGATGGTTGCAAAGAGCTTGTAATGTTGAAGTCGGGTTTGGTTTAGAGCCTATCGAGATTAAAGAGGGTTGTTGTCAAATTTGACTGACGGACACCAGTCAGGGATGAAGCTAATGGCTTGTTGGGAGGGGTTTGACAATATTGCTAGAGATACTAGGTTGTTCCCCATTTCCTGTAGAGACTAGCATAACATTCCCAGGGCCATGAAAAGTGAGGCATTTGAGGGGCCAATTCAGGTATCGAAGTAGATTTTAGACAAGTTTAAGCACCTTTTACAACCAATTGCATTGGTGATGAGAGAATTTTTACAACCTGTTCCATTTTGTCTTCATTTCCATGTTTTACCTTTTCAAAGTCAAAGTTTCTTTTTGAGACCTTTGAGGGGATAGCATTCCAGTATGTCATGATGAGCATCGTGAAAAAATGGAGGGACAGGAGGTTTAGATTGTTCCAGAAGCATATGATGCCACAAGAATGAGGGAGGAGAATACTACAAGGCATCCGAAAGGAATTGAAGAGATTAGTGCGCTACTTTCATCCACTACATACTAGATGATAGAATCATGGTAAGTATACTTTGTTTTATTATATATCTTGACAATGCAATATATTAAACTAATACGTTTCGAAATTGTAGGAAATTTCAAGGATAAATACAGAGAATAGGAAATAGTAGACAATTCAATTACAATTTTTATTCACTATAAGAAAAATTCAGTCAATAAATATTGCAGCGATTCTAACTGCCACTAAACAAGAAACCCTAAAATCCTAAATATAATAAAAATAAATATCGCACTCTTAAACCTCCGTTATGTTTTTACTTTATTTTTTATGCTATGTTGGCAGTCTTGTGTGTATAACGACGGTGTTTCTATCGGTTGGTCAAAATTGCAACTAAACCACATGCCGACAGATGAATTAGTGGCAGTTCCCTAATCGCCGATCGTTATTTTAGTGGCGGTTATAATCTCTGCAAAAGCCTACTAGAAGCACCACAAAATGCCTCTTCCCCTATAGTGTGAATACTTATTTTAGTTTAAATAATGTAAGAAGTGTTTTTAATTTTAAGTAGATGAAAAGCTAGCACAAATGTGCTGTAATTATAATATTTTTATATTATGTTTTCTATTAGTGATAATTATTATTTAAAAAAGAAAAAAAAGAAACTTCAACCTACAAGCTTTGTCTTAGAAGAAGTTTTAACCTAAAAGTTTTGTCTTATAAATTTCAATTAATAAAGTAATTATATTTTTTATTTTAATATTCATATTTAAAAATTATATATAGATATTAATATTATCGTATTAAACTAAAACAATATATGAATCTCTCTATTTTTCAAGAAATTTTGATATTAAAAACCTTTTTTTTTAATAAAATTTAAATTTTTTATTAAAATATAATAAGTTTAAAATAAAAGCTATAAAGTTTAAAATAAAAGGGTATTTTTAATAGTTTATATTATTTATGAATTATATAAAAGAAATTCTATAATAAGTGTATAAAACAAAGATAGCACATCTGACAAATTAACTATGAGAAAAATGAAAAATTTTATAGGAAATATAGAGTTAAAATAAATGTCTTTCAGTAAATAAAAATAGAGGCAATTTTTCAAAAATTTTAAGTCATTTTTATTAGATGATGTGTCATTTTTATATGTGTTATATTAGATATGATAAGTCTTCAATTGAGACATTGCCAACTCATTAAAAAATGTAATTTAGAGCATTATGGTAGTTTGCTTCTGCTTTTATATTGTATAATAGATTTAATTTACTCAATTATTGTAATAACAATATAGCTAATAATAGTAGGCCTAGGAATTAGTAGCATATTAATCTCATAAATTAATCAGTGTGTCGAGTGTAATTCCTTTAGATTATGGAGGATGTTAGTAGAATTTTAAATTAAAAGTATATTTTTTTAGATAAGTGGACATTTAATTTGAACATCACAAAATTGGAAATATAGAAATTTAATTTGGATATTTAATTTATTCATCGAAATTTTCCATTGTCTCGTTTATCAAGAAAAAGTTAATTTAAACAGCAACATTAGGGACCATGAGGGTAGGTGAAATGTCACTGCTCATCCCCAAAAGAAGGGATATAGGGAGGATTGGAGAAGGGGTAAGTGTAAAAAAAAAAAAAAGAAACAAGATTTTAATTTAAATTCTTTTGGCTTTGGGGTTCTCCCCCTATTTTCATTTTTTATGTTAGAATAAGTTAAAAATGTTTTACTCTAACCCTAATACAAATAGTATTAATAAAATTCTTACCTAGCATTTCTCTAAAATAAAGCCACATATAAATTTTATTCTACAGTATCTTAGAGATTTGAATTCACCCATTCTCTCATCAAATTTCCATCAATTAATCCATGAAGACACACGTCCAATAGAAAAAAAAAAAAAATCAATTCCTTTTACATAAAAAAATTCATCTCATAATATATACTTTCATTGGAAAAAAAGAAATTCTAACCTATCAATTCAAAATGTGCACCCAAGGAGGGGCGTGACTGAATGGTTTGGAGGTAAAGCCTGCACAATGCAGGTCGTGAATTCGAAGCGATTTTATTGCATACTTAAGCTTTGATAAATTACAACTTCTAGTGGAATAATTGAGATACGTACAACCTGATACGAACACCTAGTTTAAAAAGGGGGGAAAAAAGATTAAAAAAAGTTCCTTTGATAAAACCCCAATGGGTTGAGTGACAAACTCCTAAACCATAGATCTCACTCTCCCAGATTAGTAGAATCTTGAAGTGTGTGCAATAAGAAAAAAAAATCAAAATGTCACCATCTAGACAATAAAAAATGCCAAATTATTCTCAAAGGAAAACTAAAAGCCCAATAATGCAATGACCAATTATGAATCAATCTCACAAATGACCAGGAGGGCTTTTTGGGAAAATCACAAAAATTTCCATCCTAATCCCATAAATAGACCTTGTCCACAAGTCAAAATTGATTTTTTTTTTTTCAAAAGACTTAGCGCCATAATTATAATTTCAACCACATAAAATATAATATCATATGAAGCACAAAAATCACTCGAAAATCCATCCAACCGCCATTTTCTTCTTCCTCTGTTTTGGTTTCCAAACTCTTGTGAACTCCAACTTTGAACAAAAAACTTCCAATATTGTTTCTTCTCCGTCTCTTCCCAACCCATGATACGGTCTGCAAATCTTTCCGTTTCCAGAATTTTTCTTGATACTTAATTCTCTCTCTCTGTATATATTGTAAGTTTCTTTGGTTCTTCGATCTAAATATAGTGTTGATCTTGATTTTTAGCAGATCATGTCTTCAAGTAGTGTAAAAGCTCTGCTCATAAACAGGAACACAACTGTCCATGTAGGTAAGAGCCGAAGACTATTGGAAAGGGAGTTTGGGGACAATCAGATTCATCTTGGCAGGAAATCATTTTCAGTTCATTTTGGCCGGTGCCGGAGAGGAAGTCGGGGTATCGCTCGGTGCCAAGATTCTGGGGTGAAGGGAAATGGGTTCGGCTCAAATCCAATTCAAAAGGCCAAAAAACAAGAAACTCCGGTCCGATCGCAAGCTATACTTAGCCCAGTATCAGACCCTGCAGCGACTGCAAAGAAGGTACACGTCTTTTCTATCCCGCTTCGTGAAACTTCTATTCTCTGCTTTTATTTTGAATAAATTAAATATTTTATTCTAAAAATATTAATATTGGTAGGTTAAAAATGAATATTTGTCATTTTTTCTTAAATTTTCTCCAAATTTGATGATTGTTTGGTTCTCACTGAGAGAATTTTTGAAAATATTTTGGTTGTTTTCTTTGATATTTCCTGTCTAGTCAAATTACTTCAAGTTAAACTCGACTATAGCTAAATTTTATTTTTAATCAAGCCTTTATAAATATTAGTTATCATTGATTTGTCATCTGAGTCATAACTCGATTTCGATGAGTGTTTTGTTATATTAATAATAATCTATATACAATAAGGTTCAAAGATTAGAAAAGGAGTTCAATAAATTCAAATATGAGCTACGAATGGGGTAAAGGACCTAAAGAGGCTCACGTATCTGAGAGGTCAAACTCGAGCCCCATCTTAGCATTCGAGCTAGACCTGGAGACACATGATTAGAACCATGCATGATCATAATGCACGGTATACATTAATATAAACGAGGAAACTTCATAACAAGTTGGAGAGATTGACAGGTACATTCCTCAATCATTTCCAATTAGCCGGACGATGAGATTCAGAACTTTGACCCTTCAGAGAGGAAATTTGACCAAGAAACCATTGTGCCAACCTAACATTTAAGTTGGCTATTTTGATAGATTTAAATCGCCGTAAGTGTTTTTCAAAGGACTATCTTATATTTTTAATGTAAATTTTATGGTCTATATGCTAATTATTTAAAATAATTATAAAAAATCAAAATCCCGATTGAATTCAATTCGACTGGTCAACCTTGATCCCTCTATCAATCATGTTCCATATCTGGTTTGATTTTAAAACATTGCAAAGCAAGACACGCCTGAAGATTATTCAATTCTATTCTTAAGCTCTCTCTCTCGGGAGGAATTTAATTGTTTTCTCTACTCTTAATTAGCTTAACTTGAACAGTGAAATTATCCTTAGGGCAATAGTCCAATCCTGTACCTTTTGATTGTCTTTAGTTGATTTGCAAAAGGTTCGTAAACCAACTTGGGCTCTATCAATAATAATTTGGAAGAATTGTCAAATTATGCTAAAAGTCAATTATACTTATTTTTATTCTTTTCTTTGCAAAAAAGTACTCAAAGAATTTATGCGCCTCCAATTTAATATTCTCAACTACATTTCGAAATATGTGGCAAAAAAATATAGCATGTGTAACGATGCAGGGGTGTTCGAGACTCGACTTGGTTTGATTATGACTAAACTTTAATTGAATCGTCATAATTGGTTATTGTAATTTCCTAATTTATCGGTTAAAAATTTTAATGTGTAAGTGTAACTGAATCAAACCAAACTATTTATATTCGATTTTGATCGATTTACTTCAGTTAACAATCGATTTTTTCCCCCATTTTTATTATTTGTATAAAATATATTTATATATTATTAAATAATGTTTTATCGTTTCTTATTGCATTTTGGTTCCGTCTGATTAAAGTTTTATTTTGTTTTAAAATTATGTTATTAAAAATATGATTATCTAATATATTATATATTTTACATTATTATATTTAATTGGATTGATTCAGTTATAATTGATTAATTTTTTTTAATTGAAATCGAACCAAACTACTCAGAATATTTATTTTTGCAATTGATTATAATAGATTAGAGATTGTTTTGATCAATTTAAATTGATTTGAATAACTTTAATTGATTTTGATCGGTTTTGAACACTCTTAATTACATGATTTTAAGAAATCAAATGGAAATGAATTTAGATTATAAAGGTATGACAGGGTTCATGTTAAAGTTCAATTCAATTATAACTAAATAATTTCCTTTTTGATAAATTATAAATTTTAATGTATAGTTGAATTAAAAAGATAATTGATGTAATTTTTGATCATTAGAGATTTAAGAGAAGCAATAAACAAAATTTTAAATCTCGCATTCTCAATCTTATCATCTAATTTTATCAAATTTTTTTTAACGGTGTATAATTTAGTTTGCACGCACCTCGATATTTTGTTTATCCAATAAGGTATTGATGGAATTCAAGCTTGAGACCCATGATCTACGCACTCACTACTCTAACTATTAGGATGTTACTGAAGGGATAATTTTATAATAATAATAATAAAAAAATATTGTTATTATTTATTTAAATTTAATAAACATAATCTTTCATATTAAATATTGAACGTAAATTTTCATAATTAGCAAATAAAAACAAAAAAATTTTTCATTAATTATTTAAATTAATAAAGTTTTATTAATAAAGCATCTTTCAATTAATTTCTTTATAATTAGTCTCGTCGGAGACATCCCAATGGATGGAGTGGAGAGCACATAGTCTCGAATTCGAATCCCACCAACACCCTCTGGATAAGGAGAATGTAGAGTTCAAATCCCACCAAGACCATCTTGGATAAGTAGAATATCGAGATACTTGTGAATTGGTCCGAACATTGTTGAAAAATATATATTAAAAAAAAAATCTTTATAATTATTAAATTAAAATAAATCTTAACACAACTTTTGGAGATGTATCAATTGCGAATTGTTATTTTGAAAAACTTATGATTAAGTAACAAGTTGTTTACAACCAGAAAAGTCATATATCTAATAATCTCATATGAGTCTATAACACATAATCACAAACATTCAGAAAAATATTTTTAACTTGATATTTTATTCTAAAAAAAATCATTTTCGTTTTTAAAAATATTAATTTTTTAATCATATATTATTATAAATGCTCGTACATTACACAGACACTAAACTTAGTTTCATTTTTGATTCTCAAACTTTAAAAGACTTTTAAATATCTTATTTTATTTTATTTTGTTATTGTAACCTTTAAATAAATAATTAATAATTAAAAGCAAAAAAAGAAACAGTTGATAGAATAAAATAACTAAAAAATTTAACTTAATTAATTGTTATAAAATTATTTTTATCATCAATATAAAATTATATTTTTAGTAATCTTGCCTAATACAAGCTTAAAAATCTTGAAAGTACAAATTCTTTTAAAAAATGCCTGACCAATTTTCTCATAAAATTTTAATTAATACTTCCTCTGTTACTGAATATAAGTCACTCGTCATCATTTTATAAAAATTAAAATAAAATTTTCTCCCTAAAATATCCTCTAATCCTTCTCGAAATACTTATATACTTTTGAAACATCTAACCAAGAGGAATAATATTAAAAAAAAACCTTTAAATATCTAATTAACTTACCTATGATGATTTACAAGAAAAGTTAGTTAACACAATTTATATTTAACGATAGAAGAAATATACGAAATAAATATTCAATTCTAAATAACTCAAAATAAAAATATTAAAACAAAAAATTGAAATTGAGAGTATTATTTAGGAGGCGGAAGACTGAGTAAGGAGCTTACCAAATTATGACGTATCAATGTGGCAATCATGTTGTGCTTGAAATTTGCCATCTGCCCTTAGCTCTGCACGTGGAGACCTCTGCCCTCTTTGGCCTCCCATCGTAATCTTTGTTTTGATGCATGAGCAGATATACATATAAATACATATATATATATATATATATATGGATTTGTTAAGGCGCGCTCCAACCGTTACCGTAATGGAATTCTTGCTACAGTGCTCATGCAGCCAACCAAGCGGAGTAAGAATTCCGTTACGG
>JAOXNR010054142.1:1581-44091 GCA_028571225.1 Parsonsia alboflavescens | reverse complement strand
GATTGATAAAGGATTCTTTATAAAAGAAGAATCAAAGAAAGCAAAAAAGAAAAGATCCTAATAAAAAAAGACTAACACAAGAAATTCAATATGAAAGAAATATCCTAATCAATGAAGAAGATTTGTGCAACTTGTCAAAGTTGTGTAAAAGGAAAAAATTACCAAAATTACTTTTCAAAAGATATAAAAAGAAATTGCTTTCTTCATTAATTGTCTTGGTGGTACTAGGAAAACTTTTTCTGATATATATCGTAACAACTAGATCTAATCGACTTATCACTATATGTAACCGCAACCCCTCTCAAAAAGTATTCCCAACATCCATTCGAAGATCACTTGAACTGGGCTTTCCACACGTTTTTACACAAACCGACCCCAATGAAGAAACAATTCATGTCTCGGAAGATTTCAACTTCAAGTTTGATTAACAAGCCGTTACAATTTGCAAGGAATCAAACGTATGGAAGTGACAATATGACGAATCAACAGGAAAATATGTTATACTAACCAATGGTGTTGAAGGAAACCCTGTGATAAGAACTAATAGGGGTCAAACTACTGCCCACTCCTTCTACAACTAACCACTAATCCCATAACTTCTTGTAGTTACCCATAACTACTCTCTAGTTACCAATAACTGTAATGTAATAAATAGAAACGAATAAACGGCTACGAAAAAGAAATGAATATTGTGAAAACACACACGTTTTCAGTTTAACGATCAAAAGTCGACGACAAAAGTCGAAAAAATCACATTGTAAAAGTCTATTTGTAACTAAGACAAACGAGATATTTATAACCTAAAATCTAACCCTAAACCTAATTGGAAATTAAAAAAAACCTAAAAACATAAAAAGCCCAAAATTCAAAGTTGAGCCCATTTCGAGCTCAAGCCAGCCTGCATCAAACTGTCTAAGATATTTATTATAAATAGCTAGTTTTATTTCTATTTTGGTAGGAGAGATTTTATGGATTGATTGTCCAGTGTGGGAGACCTAGTCCTTCTCCAAGTGGACTCTTTGATGTTGGAAACCTAGTCCTTCTCGAAATGGACTCTATCAGTAATATTTCCTTTATATTTTAGTAGTAGATTATCCGTTTGAATATATTTTCCAGCCTTGTTTTATTTAATTTCTAACTCCAATCATTTTGTATCAGAGTAGGTTGATCCAGGATGGTAAACACAAGAAACTCTTCCTCCAATTCCCAACCTGGAAACCAAACCAATCACCCTTCGTCACCAAACCCAAACACTAACCCTATAGCGGTCCGAATACAGTGCCGCTACAAAACTTATTGAAGGAAGGGACCCACCTGCGGGACTGATTGATCCGCGTAGAAGAAATTGACCGATTTTCTTATTTTTGCAATGAGGACATGGTGGGTTTTTAGGAGGGCTATACTAATAAGAACCCACTCATGCATAGATTTCTCTCATTGTTAGCAGAAGAATAGGGGTCCAACTACTGCCCACTCCTACAATTGACCCCTGATCCCATAACTTCTTGTAGTTGCTCGTAAGTGTTCTCTAGTTACCAATAACTGTCTAGAATATTTATTATAAATAGTTAGATAGTTTTCTTTCTATTTTGGTACGAGAGATTTTATGGATTGATTATCTTATGCGAAAGACCTAGTCCTTCTCGAAGTGGACTCTTTGATCTTGGAGACCTAATCCTTCTCGAAGTGGATTCTAATCAGTAATATTTCCTTTATATTTTAGTAGTAGATTATCAGTTTGATTATATTTTCCAACCTTGTTTTATTTTATTTTCGGCTCCTATCACCCTGGTATCGAAACTCTTGGCAACTGGTTCAAGATTGAAAAAGTCGATGATTACTTTCATGTTTATAAGTTTACTTTCTACCCAACAGTTTGCAGAGCCTGCAAAGATATCAGAACTTTTATGGAAACGACTCACTATAATAGATGATTATGATGATGATGTTGAACCATTAAAGGTTCTATTCTATAAGAAGGATCAGTTCCTACAGTGGCTTTGTTGTTGTACTGAAAAATAAAACTATAATACAGCAATGAATAAATAATCTTCCTCTAGGAAGCTATTTTCTGATTAAGGGCCTGTTTGTTTTAACTTAACTTTAAAAAAGTACTTATTTTTTAAATAAGCAATAAGTGGGAAAAAAAATCCTGTTTGTTCAGGCTTATACAAAAAGCACAAGTCGAAAAATAAATCAAAATTTTACTTATTTTTTAAGGTATAAAAAGTAACTTGCGAGAAAAGCACTTTTAATGAAACTGTAGACATGGAATTTAGTTAATAGTCATATAATATGTTTTCTAATAATGCTTTTTTTCATACCAAATTTTTAATGTTTAGGCTCCAAAGGAAGGTGGATTTATCCAATGCTTCCGGTTTGTTTCAAATTGACACCTACATGTTTGTAGCTCTAGCATTCTTTTCATAAGAGATATCTCTAGTAAATAATTAGAGAAATTAAAATGAGCACTATGTAAATCTTACCAATAAAAGCTACAAAGGATTACTTGCATCTAATGTTTTTAAAATCGAATCGAACATTGAACCAGATGGATTGAGGGGACAAGGTCGAACCTATCGGGCTGAGTTTGACATGGTTCGATTGGGTGTTTTCATTTCTTATTTTCTAGTAATTTTTAATTAAAAATTAAGTAATAAGGCATAAAAAATTTATATATAAATAAATTTTGACATTTCAAACAACTTTTTATATGCATCTTGTAAGGAAAAAAATGTTACCGAGACTAGTAATGACTTTATTAGATAAAATTACAATTCGGATATGAGTTGCGTATGACTATAAATAATTAAAAATGAAATTTCATGTATAATCAAATAAATTAGTGTAATTTGTGTGTGTATAAATATATATATATATATATATATATATATATATATATATTTGATTTTAAAAAATGATTAAAACACAAATGAGTTGTTGGCCAAATAGTTATACACCTATTTTTTATACAATAGACTTGGGTAACTATCCTGCTTTACACTGTTCCATTTACTCTTGGTAATTTATTAAATTATACATTAACATGTAGTAATTGGCACCTTCATTTTTACAAACATCTATTAAGAAAATTTGAACATCATTGACAAGTACCCTCATTACACTTGGGAAAAGGAGAGAAGATTTGAAGATCCTCTTGTACAAAGGAGAAGAGGATAGGACCTACCCGTATGTCCGTCTCGAATTTACTATCTGAACAGATAACCAAGAAACATAGAAAACATTGTCTTTGTTGCAATTACACAGATTGTTGTTGTAATAGTAATACTGATATATGTTCCATCATTAGTAATTATATTTATGGAAAACCAATGTCTAAGTCTCTACAAAATTTCATGTACTACTAAGTATTTTTTTTTATAATCATTAATCCAATTTTTACTTGGTACTGATTCCATTGCTTTACCCAAAAGAGCTTCAATATTAACTACCTATTTGAATAATTAACAACTGGCCAAAATGATTAGACTCTGGGGATTTAGATAATTATGATTGATGAAGGATTCTTTAAAAAAGAAGAATCAAAGAAAGCAAAAAAGAAAAGATCCTAATAAAGAAAGACTTACACGAGAAATTCAATATAAAAGAAAAACGATAATCAATGAAGGAGATTTGTGCAACTTGTCAAAGTTGTGTAAAAGGTAAAAATTACTTTTCAAAAGATATACAAATTATCAATGCAGGTAAAAAGAAATTGTTTTCTTCATTGATGGTCTTGGTGGTATTAGGAAAAAGTTTTGAAATGTATATCGTAACAACTAGATCTAATGGACTTATCACTGTATGTAGCCACAACCCCTCTCAAAGAGTATTCCCAACACCCATTCATAGATCACTTGAAACGGGCTTTCCATGCATTTTTACACCAACCGACCCCAATGAAGAAACAATTCATGTCTCGGAACATTTCAACTTCAAGTTCAATGAACCAACAATTGCACTTTTCAAGGAATCAAATGTATGGACGCTGCAATATGACGAATCAACCGGAAAATATGTTATACTAACCACTGGTGTTGAAGGAAACCCTGTGATAAGAACCCACTCATGCACAGATTTCTCTCATTGCTAGCAAAAGACTAGGGCTTCAATTGTTGCCCACTCCTTCTACAATTGACCACTAATCCCATTACTTCTTTTAGTTACTCGTAATTGTTCTCTAGTTACCAGTAACTGTCTAGGATATTTATTATAAATAGCTAGTTTTATTTCTATTTTGGTAGGAGAGATTTTATGGATTGATTATCATACGTGGGAGACCTAGTCCTTCTCAAAGTGGACTCTTTGATGTTGGAGAACTAGTCTTTCTTGAAATGGACTCTATCAATAATATTTCTTTTATATTTTAGTAGTAGATTATCGTTTTGATTATATTTTCCTACTTTGTTTTATTTTATTTCAGACTCCTATCACCTGGTATCGAAACTCTTGGCAACTGGTTCAAGATTGAAAAAGTCGATAATTATTTTCATGTTTACAAGTTTACTTTCTACCCAACAATTTACATAACATGCAAAGATATTGGTACTTTTATAGAGGATTAAATGAAATGACTCAGTATAATAGATGATGATGACGATGATAATGTTGAACCATTAAAGGTTCTGTTCTATAAGAAGGGTCGGTTCCTACAGTGATTCCGTTGTTGTACAAAAACATAAAACTATAATCAAGCAATAAATAAATACTCTAGGAAGCTATTTTCTGATTAATGACTTGTTTGTTTTGACTTAACTTAAAAAATAAGTCCTTATTTTTTAAATAAGCAATTAAGTGGGAAAAGAAATCCTGTTTATTTAGGCTTATACAAAAAAGCACAAATTGAAAAATAAGTCAAAATTTTACCTTTTTTTTAAACTATAAAAAGTAGCTTGCGAAAAAAGCACTTCTAACTTCCAATTTTTCATACTAACTTTTTAACCTTTTCTCTTTTCATTTTTTTCCTTTTTCTTTCCTTTTTCCTTCTAATTGTTTCTTTTTTCCCATTATTTTTAACCCAACCCCTCTCCCAAACTTCTATCCAGAGCACAATTGTACCTTTTAATTTTTTTTTTTTTTCAATTTTTTTATCCTACCCTCATCCCACCCTCAACTTCAGCCTAAACTGTTCTATGTTGTGCCCTTGGTTTTTTTTTTCCTTTTAATTTTTTCCCTTCTTTTAATTTTTTTTTCCCCTTCTTTTTATCTTTCTTTTTCTATCATAATAATTTTTAAAATTCATTTTTTTGTTTTAATTCTTGTGTATATCTTTATAACTTATATCGAATAAACATAAGTCTATATATATAAATATATATATTTATGGATTTTTGGGGATAAAATTGAACATAATTTATTTATTTTTTATTATTATTCGATCTATTTTTTAGTTTATGATATTTTTTAAACAGTTTTATTTTTAATGTATTGTGTTAAAAAATAATTTAAGTTTACTTAAATATATTAAAATATTAGCATTTAATACATTATAACATATAGAATATAACTATTCTATTAAAACTTTAAAAAATTAAAAAAATAGAAGTTTCAAAAAAAAACATTAAAAATGTTTTTTATCGAAACAAGTCTTAATTTTGAAAAGCACTTATAAATTACTGTATTCAAATACAAAACAGCTTAACTTAAGAAAAAAAACACTCCTAAAAAGGTGTTTTTTTGTTTAAAAAGCTTATCCAAATGGGCCCTAAATTTTACTACTGCATTCCTTATTACATATCCTGTCTTCTTGCAGATAAACCTTTTTACAGTTCAACTCCTGATATTCTATCTCTTCTTATATATCATCTTCTACATGACCACCATCCATAAATATAGGTATATGCTTTTAAAGGTATATTTTATTAATAAAAATTCAAAAAGATATATTAAACCCTAGATATACTTTATCTAAATTGGATAATATATACTCCCTCCATCAGGAAATGAATATCCCATATTCTGTTTTGGATTGTCCGAAATTGACTGTCTCATTTAATAAACTAGTACAAATTTTTATTAAGAAAATTGACAATGTAATGTGTTAATGAATTAAGTCAAACTTTTTTTATTAAAATACATGCAGGACAAATTGAGACTTTCAATTCCGGACGGAGGTAGTATTATTTTATTTGATAATATAGAAAATGGTATAGAGGAAGGTCTAGAAGTCTAGAATATCTTGAGCCTTATAGTTCCCTTCCATATACAGTCGCTCTTTGAAAAACCTTCATCCAGGAAAGAAAATAATTTATAAACACCTTTTATCTCTGCATAATAATTAATTGCATGGCATAAGACTCCAGACAAGTAAATCTCGTTTCACGTGCCTGCAGGTGGGTGAACCGCTATAGTATTCACCTCCTCACATCATAGAAAACAACAGGTAAAAGAAAGAAATAGAAACTTGCAAATATTAATGTTGAATAGGATATGCCACACCATTAAAGTGCAGTGCAAGCTCTTGGAAGACATTGAGTATTATTAAAGGGTATTTTTTTTAACAAGCTTATTTTGAACATGAAAAAGACCATGAAGTCCAACTCTTTTCTTTTTTGGAATTTTTATAAATTTCATGTGTAAATCACTTATCCCTCCATTTCAAAATAATTGTTGTTTAAGGAAGGAGTTTTTATTTCAAAATAATTGTTGTTTACACATTTCAAGGTAAAATGTGTAAGTGAATTACCCATCTCATCCTTCGTTTGTTTGCCTTTTCTAGTGATATTTATTACATTTATACACCCCCATGTTAAAACCCTCCAATAACATTATCACTAATATCAACTTTTAATTAATTCAATGAGGACCAAAATTGTCAAAAATAGGTAATGTTAATCACCTTAATTTAGGTAAAAAAAAAGTTAAACGACAATCATTTCAAAACAGATTGAGTACCGTCTTCGTTTCAAAATGATTGTCGTTTAAGGTTGTTTTGGAGAAATTAAGATAATCAACTACTTTTTCGCTATAGAAAATATTGTCCCTCATTATTACATTGTACTTTTTTGCTCTCTCATCTCTCTCTTATTTCTTGGCTAGTTATTGAAAATATTAAAACAATAAATTAGTTTTGAAAGAAGTGAAAAGGAAAATTAATAAGAAGGATAGAAAAGGTAATCCATTTATACTTTCTATTTTGAAATGTGTAAACAACTATCATTTTGAAACCAGGGGCGTATTTGACAAGAGTGATGATCCTTTTCTTAGACCCTTTTTTTAAAAAGTCATTTAAGGTTTTGGAACATAAATCAAGATAATGATTGTTTCACTATTAATATTTCTCTTGGATTAAAATACCTCATATACTAAATAATGCTCATATGAAATTAATCATAATATTTAATATGATTAGAAGGGTAAGATTGAATAATATTTATCAAGTGCCCTTTGGGAAGTAGAAAAGGACGAAACATTTTTCTTGAAAATACAAATCGATTTTATTTTGATATAAAAAAATTTCTCTAAAACCACTTTTAAAAAGAAACGAAGAGAATAATAAAATTTTAAAAAAGAATAAAGTAGACAGAGTCCATACCTATGCATTACTCTCGAATAGAGACGTAAATGAGACGAGACTATTCGAGAATAGTTTGGGCTTAGCTTGGTGAAAGCTCAAATTCGACTCATTTTAAACGGGTTCGAGCTCGACTCTTTTATTAAAGGAGCCGTGCCGAACCCTTATATATTCATGCATTTAAGTTCGCAAGTCTAGCAGAGCTTTTAATATAATAATAATTTATTTATATATTATATAATATAATATATTTGTTATATAAATTTTTATTTAAATATATTTTATTTTACCCTAAATTTCTCTTGGTTCCCTCCTCACTCTCCCCAAAAAAACCCTCTTCTTCTCTTTGTTCCGTCCTTCCTAGCAGGCAGCGCCACATCCTTCCTTCAGTAGTTCAGTGACAGATTTCCCTTCTCCTTCCTTCCTTCCCAAAAGAAACCCTCTTCTTCATCTTGCCCCTGCCGCCGCCGGAACCAAACCCATCATCTTGCCCTCGTCGCCTCCGAAACCCAAGGCATCATCAATTTTGTAGCAGTAGAGGTACACATTTTGCGCTTTTCCGTGTGATGCGTTTGTTTGCATTTTGCATTTTTCTATTTGTTTGGGTTGAGGGATATTTTTCTTATTCTTTTAGTTCAAGGCAACATAAGAAAAATTTTGGTTGACTAGGCGTCAGTTTTTGAAGTGTTTGAAGTTTTAGTTCAGTTTTTGAAAAATTTACACCCCCACTTTCTAGCGGTCAGCTTCCCGAATTCTTTTTGTTTTTTATGTTCTTTCTTTTTCCATTATTTAGCATTGGTGTGGACGGAAGTTTTTTCTTGACAGTTTAGCTTTACTTGACTTATCATCTTGATATCGTTGATGGGGTTTACATTTTACTTTTCACTTTGAGTTGCCTGTTCAATGTTTCGTAGTTATGTTTCTGCCAACAATTTTAGCAGAAACATTAAGTTCTACATTTGATCTTGATTTTCCATTAGTCATATTGGATGAGTAAATCCATTGTGTGTGTTCTTCTCTGTCATTTTCTTTTGGTGGGTGAATTTAGTCCTGAGGTATGTTCATCTCTGTCATATGCAATTATTCTCTGAGCTTTGTATGATGAGAAGAGTTGAAATTGTGCTATCTATGTTCCCTCGTTTTTCCATGAATGAATATATTTTTCATTTTTATTTGTGTGTAGCCGATTCTCTAATCTCTTTACAAAAAATTTTTTGGCTTGCTGTTATGATTCAAATTTGCCATGAAGGAGAAAATTTTCATTTTGCATTTTATTATGTATGAATCTCTTCTCCCATTATAAAATTTTGGTTGCCTTCTTGTTATTTTGCATCTTGTTCAGAGGTTATTCACCCGATCCATTTATTTTCAAATGTTTCTTTATCATTACTTGCGGATTGCAATTTGCCTTGTCTTGATCTTTTTTCTCCTTTGCCAAGGCGGCTTTGAATTGTCAAGGACTTGTCCTGTCTGCTGTCTAGAGGGTATGTGATAAATTGGCAAAACATACATAGCTGAAACTTCATTAAAACTAGTATTTTGCTCAGCTTTTAGACTGAAGTTAACATCTAAATGATCTGAATAGTATAAGATTCTAATAACATATACATACGCAGGAAAGCTTCGTTGTCCGTTCGAACTTGTCCTTAATTCTATTTTTATATCGTGATGAAACACAAATGGTCACACCTGTTTTGGATTTTATTCTGCTCTTTGGCATGTTTTTTGTTTTTTTGGTTAAGCTTGCTGTTGGGGAAGACCATTGATCTGACCATTTTAAGTTTTTAACCTTGACAGATATTACTCAGAATGCTTCTAATGCATTCTTTTTCGAGATTGGTTGTTATTTCTAGATTGGCAGAAAGATGAAGCTTGGGATGTCAATAAATGGAGCCTTTAACATAGTATTATCCAAAGTGATGACATATATGTATGAACAAATAAAATCTTTATTGAATATGCATTTGAACTGTGATGATGTAACCAATATGGATTTTTTAACCCTGGTACCTTATTTATTTGAATGTATTGTATAATTCCATTTGATTAGTTTGCATGTATTGCATAACTCCATTTGATTAGTTTAAATGTATTGTATATTTCTATTTTGAATTTTAAATATTATTATTATAAAATTTAAGTAAAATAATTTTTTTTAAAAAGCCTAAACGAGCCTCGAGTCGAGCTCAAATAAGCTTGAACAATAGTCAAGCTTGAACTAGTTTTAACTTGATTTTTCAATTTTTTTGACGAGCTTCGAGCTCGAGCCAAACTATTTAGGCTCTTGAGAGCCCTAGCCCGAATAAGAGCTTGGCAGAATATAAACAAGCCGATTTCAAGCCTAGTGCATTTGTGCTCGGGTCGGATCGGGTCGTTTACAACCCTAAACGAGACTATTCACAAACGGTTCGGGTTCGATTCAATGAAAACTCAAATTCGGCTCCTCTTAGAAGAGCTACAGCTGAGCCTCTCTTATTAAATGACTCGAGCCAAACCTATATGTATTCATTTATATACGCTCACGAGCTTAAAAGAGTTTTTGATAGCCTATTTATAGGCTATATGTAGCCTATTTATATAGGCTCACGAGCCAAACCTATATATAACTATATATATATATAGTTATATTATAAATATGATATTGTACTATATAATTTGTTATTTATATATACTTATAATTTAATCCTAACTCTTATAAGTTGAATGCTTTAGTTGCTTGTTTCAAGAAATTTAACACGTTACTTTCAAGCTTTGGATTGGAAGTTTTTTTGTAGATATAGTATATATTATGAGAATTTAGTTAATAGATGTTTTTCTTATTTACTTTACACTGGGATGAATCAATTACTTTAAAATTTCATCTTAAATTTCATACTTTACAACCAATATAAAAGAAAATTATTGTTTTATTTGAGTGATTATTACACATATATATTGTTAATATGTCAAATTGCCTTGTTTGTTATGACAAAGTAGAGACTTTATCATTTCAAGACTCTTAAAGAATTAGAAAGGCTCAAGCTCAAACTCATTTTAAAAAATCAAATAAGCAAGTTTGTTCAAACTTGACTCATTTATTAAAATTAAAATTTTGAATCAAATTAAACCAACCAATACTTATTGATATCTAAAAATTAATTTTAACAAAAATCATTCTAAATATAAAATATCTGTATGAACCTAACCGGTTCAACCAATATTGAACCAACCAATCATGTTTTATTGATTGCGAATTGTGCAGGGGAATTTACGCTTCCTCTTCCAAATATAGAAGGAAACCAGGCTTCTCAATACCAAGATTTTCCATGTGGGACAAAGAACCAAGAAGTTTTTATGGTGACTGGCAACTGAGAGGTGCATTGCTGCGTGGGTCCTAGGCTGGGAGTACAAACTAAAGAAACCCCAAATCTCTAGTACAGCTAGTTGCTGCCACGTCACATCATCTGCATACTTGTCAGATTGACGTTCAAATATAGAATATATTGATATCTATCTATCTCTATATTTTTATTACCTCCGTCTGAAAATAAATATCTCATGTTTATTGCTTCATTTTAAATTATTTATAATTGAATGTCTTATTTTCTAAATTAGTTAAAATTATATTAAAAAAAATTCACTATATAATGTATTAATAAACTAAATAAAACTTTTTTTTAATTAAAATGCGAGTAAATCTCCATTTTAGTCTCTATTCTTTTAAACTTTTGACATGTAAATCCTCTTTATTTTTTTTATCTTTTTAAATCCTTTATCTTTTTTTATTCAAACCAACTAAATCCCTAAACTTTTATTGTACCATTTGAAATCCTTTTTTTTTTTTTTTGAAAAGTTAGGTTGCTGATCTTTTTACGGGTGCCCAACAAAGTCTTTCTTGTCTGAAAAATAAATTTTCAAACGAGATGATGCACTAGACATTTAATTTTGATAAAAGAATTTAAAATAGACTGAAAATGATATCAACTAGGGCTTTGATTGGCAACTTGGCAGATTGTTTTATTTTAAAATAAAAACTAATTGTTATATTTTATAATATTATATATATATTGCATATAATATTATGTTATATTTCGTTTAAATATTAAATAATATCTTCAATTTGATTCAAATAACCGATTAGAAAATATAGATAAAATCAACCGATCCAATTATATCGATTTTCTTATAATTCCATCCAATCAATCCGTTCAAGTAATTGGACTTGGTGTTTGAGAAAGATTGGTTTGGTTATCTGGTTGTGGATTGGAAGATGAGTTTCGAGTGTTCATCATCCTGATGGAACCTGTTCGGATACCAAAGTGATAAAAACAGAGAGATTAGGAGGAAAATAAAGTTTTTTTATTACTAAAAATTACTAAAATTGTCCAATTCGAGAAGGACAACTCTCCTAAAACAAGATAAATTCAATGAAACTACTCTGCAAATAAGTCCTCAGTTGAGTCCACTTCCCTTATTCTTTGCTGAAAAACTGGAACAAATATCAAGACCAAGTAAACCTAAGAATTGGTCTAATACCAGACCTTCTTCTCTGTCATGTACCTTGACCTTACGTTTCCTGGAATAAATTAGTATGGGCTTTGGTTTTGTATCATATGCCTATGTTGATGTTAAAGTTTGTCTTTCAATGTTTATGTTTTAAACAATTTGATTTAATTGTCAAGAGAAACATTGTAGGAAGACTCTTGAGACGAAAAAATGAATGGGCAACATGGTGTTTTTTTTTTTTTTTTATTGACATGTCCTATATTATATTAATGTTATTAACATAATATAAAAAAAAATTTGTATATTATAATGTAAAATTTATTTTATAAAAAATACAATATATGTTTAAATAAAAAATTATATAATAAATATATTATATTATATAATATATAAATAAATAAAATATTATTATATATATTAAAAGCTCTTTTAGGTTCGCAAACCTAAATAAACGAATACATATGGGTTCGGTTCGGCTCCTTTAATAAGAGAGCCGAGCTCTAGTCGAGTACAAGCTAGTTTAAGACAAGCCGAATTTAAGCTTTTACTGAATCGAGCCTAAACAATTTGCGAATAGTCTTGTCTCATTTACACCCCTACTTGTGATGCAAATTTGATAATTTGATCATTTTGTTGTGGCATGGGTTGTGATTTTAGCAGCTCTAGTGTTAAATTTTTTTTTTTTTAAATAATACTTAGAGATTTATAAAGGAGATTTAGATTTGAATATTTTGTATAAATGAATTTAAGTTAAATATTATTATTGTAAAATTTGATTTTATTAATTTTTTAAAGGTTAAACGAGCCAAATTCGAGGCGAACTTAAATGAGCCTGAGCTTGAGCTCTAGCACTCAAGCGTTCTTTAAAATAAAAGAGTCGAGCTCGAGCTTAGTTATTTAAGCTCTTGAGAGCCAGAGCCCAAGAAGGACCATGAAAGAAGATAAATTAGCTTAATTCGAACCTAGTAGATTTGGAATCGATTCGACTCGTTTACACCCCTACTCTCTAGTACTCAGCATGGTCAAACGGGGCGATCCATCAATTTTCTATGTCGAGCAAAGGTACGTACGTACACAAACTTTTTTTTATATTCACATAATGCCTCTGTTTTTCTCTTCACTGGCAATTGATGATGAATTAATTTTCTCTCCATAAAAATTATACTAACAACCCAAGTCCAATGCGATTCCAATGATCTGAAAATCAATCAAGTTCAATGGAAAGTGATAATAAACAAGGATAACAAATCTTAGGACATATATTTTGGAATCGTAAACGTTGTATTTCTAAAAACTTTACATAGATTTTCTTCTTATTTAGTGTCGTGCATGTACCTTTCAATTAGGAAAGAGATTTTCACATACTTGTAATTCGCATATCTTATTGATCTTCTTAATTTTAGCCTTTAGAAACTTAATTTATGTACCAATAATTAAAGCTTCATGAAATTATGTTGATTTACCGATCATCTATTTGATGTTAAATATCATGTTGATGTTGTAGATAAAGAAATTAAGAGATAGGATAGTTGGAAATGATGTTAAATTGATATATTATTGATTTTCACCCTAACACTTGCCCAATAAAGACGATAAAATTTATGACATTAAGATATGATTCAAGATTCGAAAATCACATTTGATCATCTAAAAACAAGCTGTGTTACTAGAAACGGAGCAAAATTGAATTGTGTATCCCAAGCATAACTAAAATTGAAATCCCGAAACCCATAGATTATGTCATCCTTGAGAAGAAGACAAGTATTTTAACTTATTTTGTGCATTAACCCAGTTTGAACTTGACTAATCTTGAGGTTTGGACTACAATCCTATTTGCTGATTTATTATTATTATTATTATTTCTTTCTTCTCCTTTTTATGCTAAAGTAAATTATTCTTCTTAATAAGCCCACACAACCATTTGGCCCTGAAAAAATCTGGCCCAACTTGATCCATGTCATATCAATCATGGCTCATATCCGGTTGGGTGTTTTTTTTATCAAGATCAATATATTAGTCTTATTTAAGCAAACAGATAAGTCGTTCAACAGTACTGGAGAATAGTATAAACATACTCCATCTACTTCATTTTTCAAAAAGTTTATTTTTATCAAAAAATTAAAACCTTTGATATAACAAAAATATAGAGAAAAACTCAAAGAAAAAATGCACATGTAAATTTATACTAAGTAAGTGATTTATATGAAATTTTATTTTGAAATAAGATTCATAAGACTTATTTATTTTTTTTCGTTTTTCTAAAAAAGTAAAGCGGTTTGAATTCATAGTCTTTCTGATTTTCATTAAGTTTATTGCCTCTTTAATCTATATTCAAAATTTATTCTATGCATTCATTTCAAAATAAACCATTAACTAAATTCAAATATATTGATTTTGTGAAAATTTTAAAATATCCTTAATGAGTATTTAATAGATTTCACGCAATCTTTTTATTAAATACATTGAGTTTTTACATTTTTATTATATTGTAAAATTCATTCAATCAGTAAATTAATATTTCAATTACGTATTTCTTTAAAAATTAATTGTTCACTGACTAAAGTATACTAAAATATTGGACAACACAATGAATAATTTCTGATCCCGTGGCAAATTACCTGTCCTCATCTAATTAAGATGATCACTGATTCGATGAGTCATGGTGAATTAATTATTTCCCTCTGACATATTATTATATTTATATATTTTAGTAATAATGTCTTCTTATTTTGTATCTTATGAGGACAAACTATAAATAGAATTCTTTTTGTCCATCCAACCCACATTAACCTCTTAATTCCCTTTCAATATTATAATTATATTTCTGAAAATGGCAAGCATTTTGAAGATCTCTCGCTCTCGGTCATCTTTCTTTGTGTCATGTTGAGCAATGTACACAAAATTTTGAATTCATATGATACATTTCCTTGTGAGCTACTCATACGTGGCCTCTTGGTATAATTCATTAATTTTTTCCCCTTTTGAAATATGTAGTCATAGCTCAACCATATGATTTCAATAATTTGAAGATCAGTCACGTTAAAACTAGAGTTAAAGTACAGACTAAGTCCGAATGGAAAGTTACGGTGAAGAATGGCTATATTTGTACTCAAATGAATATAAAGTTATCATGTTTTGGATTTCAAATAGTTGAGTCAATCGATCCTTCAATTTTGACCATCGGAAGGAATACTTGTCTTCTCAAGGATAGCAATATTTTTGGGTTCCAAAATTTTAGTTTTAATTATGTTTGGAATATACAATTCAAATTTGCTCCTGTCCCTAGGTAATGCTAATCGTTCTAAGATCATCAGGTATATTTGATTCTTGAATCATCTTTTACGTATCTTCCATTAATAAATTTGGCTTGTATTTATTTTCTATCAATAAATTTGTGCTGGAATTTGACATACCTTTTTACATCATTCTCCATCTATATATCCTATCGCTTTCTCTATCTTTATCTCTATCATCGAAGCTTTAAGCAGGGTTAATTACAGAAAATTTTAAGCAATTATTGGGCTAATTGGACTAAGGTATATATGAGCAGAAGAATATATTATTCCTTTAAAGAAAGAATAGAAATTCAGATGTGATTCCTATCAAGTTATGATCATGGAGTTATGCACTCAACAAACCATCATATAAAGGGACATAAAATATATAGTTGGATCTCTAAGGTATATCTTTAATTGACAATGCCACAGAGGGCCACGGAGAGTGCTTCAGTTCAATCTTTAACAGTCAAATTTAAGTCTTTTGGTTTTAAAAAAATATAATAAAATATAATAAAAATATTTTAAAAAATAATTTTTTATAGAATATATTTTTTTAATAACTGATAATTAACTTTGATCATTAAAAACTTAACTAGAACACTCTCTATCAGGTATACTCCGTAGCATTCTATATCATTACCTTATCTTTACCCTATCTTTAATATATACCCTTGGAATCTAATATGTACTCGTCAATCCAAATTCCTCATGATTTTATTCCAAAAACAAAATCTCTGTGGATTCAATTAAAAAGGGATTCATTATTTAGAATCCTTCAACACAAAATTTAGAAAGAGAGGTAATTCTTTCCTAGTTATCATGAACGGATTTCATCTTCCACTAGATAGATATGATACTATACATTTATTTATTTTATTTCACCTAATTTATGCATTCAAATCCCTACTATAACTCTCAATTAATCAAACTACAAGGGAGCCAAAATAGAGCAAATGCTGCCAATTTCCAAAAAACATAAGAAAGGCATAATAAATAATTACAAAAGGCATAAAAACCCCATGTTCATTTCGCCCCTTGAGTGGTCATTTCGATCCGAACATGGTCCATTTCGACCCTTGTGTGTATTAAATTCCACCTTACAAGATTCCTTCCCTTTATTATTATTATTTCATGGACATTTCTTAAATATATTTTTATAAAAGTTTTTTTTTTTTTTAACAACTAACAGTTAAGTTTGACCGTTAGAGACTTAATTGGAGCACTTGTTACGGTAGCCCACACTAACATTCCTCTAAAGATATATATGACATCATCTATTTAAAGAGGCAAGTTGATCCTAAAAATCTGGTCGTTAACAAAATTCAAAGAACTAATAAGGGTTGTGGTGGTGATGATATTGGCTATAATTGTCCTATTTGTGTAAATGATCATGCAAGGGATGATTTTGTTGATACATATGAATCGGTTGAAAGGAATTCTGGTGGGACATTGGCACCTCTAAACAATGAACCTGGGACATCCGGACATATTTGCACCTATGGTGATGATGAAGAACATAATTGCAATGTTGATGATGATAACGATGATGACAACTTCGACAATATTGTTAGACACTTAATTCCTTTTCAAAAATTTATATCGGACACTTCTACTCAATTTGTAAACCTGATCTGGAATGAAGATGAAGAGGTGCATTTTCATGAAGATGAAAAGGTTTCACCTGTGGGTTTGATAGGAAAGGATACAATCTTTAATTGTAAGGATGAATTCACAACAACGGTTGATGTGATCCTCAATTAGGGAATTCTTCATTCACCACAAATTGCTTCACACACCACATTGAAAATAAATCCAAGGAATTCATGCATGAGGTTCAAGCTAGTCCCATTGACCATATTGTCTTCCAATATGAACTAATGGTTTGAATTTCTTAAATTCAATTACCCTAACCAAGCATTGATAAACCATAACTAGTTAAACTAAGAACCCTAGAAGAGTTTTAGAAGAACACTCATGAAAAGGATTGTTTGATTCAAAAGGATTCTCACAATTTGATTGAAAGTTGTTTGTAGGAAAGTTGGTTTAAAAATATAAAGAGTTATTGTATATTTCAGGTCTCAACCTTTCACCTATTGGAAGCTTTGATTCTTTACATTTTTTTAGCCTTTTTCGTCCCTAAATAATTTTGGTTGGATGAAAACTTTTGACAGGATTTTTTTAAAAAAAAATCATTGGATTTTTTAGCACATTTTAGTGAACATGTAAAGCATCATCACTGTGATGAAGTGTGATGACAATAATTCCCTTTCAATTTTGGTTAGATCATCGTTAACTTTAAAATCTGGTGATTTTTTTGAAAAATTTGGCCAACAGCATCAAAATATCCAAATGAAAATTATTTAGGAATGAAAAAGGCCAATATATAAATATATAAATATAAATAAATAAATATATATATATATATATATATAGATATATATATATTAAGGGTCAGAGCTTCGAAAAGATGAAAAGTTGAGTCTTGAAATATACAATAACTCAAAATATAAGTAAAAGGACTATTTATAGTCCAATTAGTAAGAATCCCTAATTAAGTCTTACAATGGGTCAAAAGACCATAAAATCCTCATTAAATAAGTCAAATGACCCAAAGAAGTCAGAATAAGTCAAACAAATTCATCAAAACAAAGCATTGGTGAAACAAGGGAAGGAGTGTTCAGCGCTGGGCATGGCACCAAACATAGGTTTGGACAACTACTAGAAATTAAGAAGGGCTGTCTGGTGCCAAATTGTTACTGTAGCGTGTCTGATGGTTATTGTAGTGGTGCACCATGCCGTCCCATGTGATGCACTCTCGAGCTTTCTTCCAGCCAATCTCATTTTTCTCTGCACCAATCTTGTTCCATTGCACCAAAACAATTTCTAAGCCTTCCCTCAAGACTTCCAAGGTCCCTAAAGTCTTGTTCTTCACTTAGGATCTTCTCACCATCATCGTTAATGTCTTGAATCATCAATAAGCTGAAATCCTTCTTTGATTGTTCTTCATTATGAATTGAAGCCCTTTCAAAGATACTCTCATAATCATCTAAGGCCTCTTTCATTGTTGACAAGAATTTCTTCTTCAAGCATCTTCTCTATACTTAAAGTATAGATCCTTATAAATGCATATCAACCTTTTTATCTTGTATCTCTTTGAATTCTTCTTTGAAGCTCCATCTTTGGGGATTGTCTTTGAAGTTAAATACATTGAATCTTCTAATCTCTTCATATGGTATCTTCCATGAATCCTCCCATGTCAAGTGTTCTCTTTGATATCCATCAACAGTTGGTCAATATTCAAGTGAAAACAAGTTTTCCTATCACTTTGTAAGTTCAGATAAGGGATGATTTGAGACACGATGTAAGAATAAAAAAGCTTGCACTTTGATCTATGAACAATGTAGAGTTGGATGCCAAAAATTTGTAATTCACAAGTTTATCCCGACTCACACTTGCATCCAAACTATACTACAAAGCTAAAATAGGGATCTAAGTGTAACAACAATTGGTCGTATCTATGCAAGTAAAATCGTCAGTGCGAATAACATCCACAGAAATGTGTTTCAAGATATGTGGGAGAATTATGAGGTGAAGTTAGGATACACCAAAGCTTGGTAATCTTACAATGTACAAATTACATAGCTTATGAAACTCTAGATACTCATACAACTAGCTTCCATCATACTTCTATGTCTTGGAGCATGTCATACTGGGTGCAGTGACTAGTATATATATGCGGGATGAGCACCTTTTGAGGTCATTTTGTGCACTTGGTCCTTCGATCGAGCGTTTCAATTACATGAGGCTTGTCATTATCATAGATGCAACACATTGAAAGATGCATATGAGAGCAAAATTTATATAGCTGTCTATGAAGACAGAAAAGAACAAAATTTTTTCCTTGCATTTGGATTTGGTTAAGAATAGGGCAATGATTCATGGGAGTGGATTTTAAGAAAACTAAGAACTGCATATGGATTGCAGGGTGATTTGGTAATTGTATTCGATCGACACAAAAGCATACTACACGTAATGAGGAAAGTGTATCCCGAGATTCCACATGCTTTTTGTTATTAATATTTGAAGGAAAATTTAAAGACAAAGAGCAGAGATCTTCGAGTTGCAGTAATTTTTAAAATGCGGCATATGTCTATGATAAGAATAAATGTGACTACTATTTAGAGACATTCAACATATGCACTCTGGAGTTCATTCTTGGTTGGATATTGAGGTAAGGTGCTTGGGTTGATCACGTGTATACAATCTAAATAATCGCTACAACCAAATGACAAATAATCTTATGGAGTCCTTTAACAAAACGATCAAGAAATCTTGGAAGTTGCTTATTACATTTGCACATGAGTTTTTTTTGGGGTTTATGTCAGACTTGGTTCAACAAATGTCAAAAAGTAGCCACCACAATGTCTAATATATTTTCATTTAAGTGCTTACTTAAAAAAAAAAAGGTGTTTTTTTTGAAAGAAAAGCTATGACAAATAGCTTCATTATCACCAAATGTACAGTGGAACGAATTGATAAGAAAGCTGTGAAGGTTGACCAAGAAAGGCTGCAAACTACACCATAAGAAGCAAAATTTGTTGTAAATATTGTTCAAAAGACTTGTAGATGTCGTAAATGGGAAATAGAAGGAATATCATGAAAACATGTCATTGTGTTTCAAAGTATAACATGTTTATATTTTTATAACTAATTACTAAATATTTCCTTGAATTTGACCTTGAGAAGGACAATTTCAACTCTCTACAGTGTCAATTTCAACATTCAGGTCGGTTAAATTCTACCCTCTTAGAGTAATTTTGACACTCAAGAGGGTTTTCATTATAATTTTTTTTAAAAAAATTAAATTCCTATGCCTATTTTGTCAACTCCATTATTATATTTTCTACAACTTAGTAATTATATATTTCCTTAAATCCCATACAAAGTCCATTTTTTAATTATAATTTAACCATGTTGATCTTTTTTATTTAAAAAATGGTGTTCACTATTACACTCTATACCATAATAATTCTTTTGACACAGAAATATCGACGTTGACATATGCACCTTCAATACAGCTTGTTCCTTTGTGTTGGACTTTGAATACAGTTGCAAGTATGAATGATGTGGTTGTAAATGCTCCTCTTGATAGAAGGGAGGTAAGAAGACCACAAAAGGGTCATTTCCTCTCTTGAAGTGAAAAACACAGACGAAGAAAATGTATAGGATATGCAAAAGAAGAGGATACAATTGTCTTACTTGTCTGAATGCACTCAATACAGAAGCCCCACCTCCTAAAGTATAGGAGACAATGTCGAATGAAGAAACTCAAGTGCTCATATCTAATCCAATATCCACCCACAAATCTCGAGTTTCTAGACAAACATACTCGGAGACTCATGATTGTTCAAAAGTACACCAATCATGAAATTATTGAGCTTTTTAAAAATTTTTTTTTTTGTTGATTTACATTATTGATTATATATCTTTCCTTGTTGGTTCTACTTTGGATTGATGTCCATATTTGATGCATGAAAATTGATGTTGACTTTTTGCGCCTATAATTGAGTAGCATTTTAAACGTGACATGTACCAAAAAGTCTTTTTATCATATTCTACGACTGGTAATCTTTTAATCCAAATGATATGTGGAAAAGTTAAGTATGCTTTATCTGCTTTTAAACCAATAATAAGCCAATACCACAATGTAAAATAAACTAATCACCAATGTGTTTCTTTTGGTTTGGAAGGGCAAAGATCTTTTGGATCAAACATGTGGTTTGTCTTTTGGGCAACCAATTTACGAATGACTATTTTATTTTCTCCACTATGAACTGTAGACATGAAATTTAGTTTATAGTGATATAATAAATTTTTTAATAATTTTTTTTCTTACCAAATTTTTAATGATCCAGCTTCAAAGAATGGTAGATTTATCCCAATGCTTGTAATGAATTTTGTTTCAAATTGAAACCTACATTTTTGTAACTTTAGCATTCTTTTCATAAAAGACATCTTTAATAAATAATTATAGAAATTAAAATGACCATTGTGTAAATCTCACCATTAAAAGTTCAAGTCATCTGCAAAGGATTGCTAGCATCGTTCTTGCCTTCATTTTTAGCATAGTTAGTTCACAATGTCAATGTAGTTACATTAATTAATCTCCACTTGATTGTTATATTTATGAATTTTTAATGGTTAACTTAGATTCATTTGTATTTGGCTAATCTTCTTATGTAATCAGTTTACACATTTATAATATTACTTATTCTTCATTGATGATCTCAACGTAATTTTAACGATTCCAGTAGAATTTATCAACTCTGAGAAATTTGTAACCATTGCCAAAATGTGAAATTTGTTAGAATTTTACATCTTTTTTTTAAATATCAAGTTTTATTTATTAATATACTTATTTCTTTCCTTCTTGTTAACATGACGTAAAATCTTTAAATGGGGTGTATTGAATCTATGTAATTGAAGTCTCCAATGAATTGTCTTTTGCATCGTATTTTTATTAGAAAATAATTTCTAATTTATCTCGTCTGTCTAATATTAGTTGTAAATCAAAGCTTCTTCTCTTGTCATTACTAAGAGTTTAATTTTTAACCCTCTTCTCCCCAATCCCTTCCTATATTCCCCACCTCAATAGTGATTCTCCAGTTATTCTCATCATGTCTCGTACTCGAAACAACTCAATCTCAAGTATCATGGCTTACAATCAAGCTAAATAAGACTTAATATAAGTATAAAAATTAAGTTAAATTGATATTTTTTTATTTAATAAATGTTTTTCAATGATCGTCAAAGGTTATAACTCAATTAATTCATCAACTTGAGAGGCTACCGGGGTTCAAGTTAGGGTCAAGAGTAGGTCCTTAAAGGATTAGGGGTAAGATTAGATTGGATTATGGATTTAGTCAATGTCACCTCTCCAATCCGTTGGCATCCCTAGGTAAAGTTTGATTTTTACTTGTGAACTTGTCCTTCACTCATATTTTGATCCACACCTATACAGAAACGCCATTAAAATAAAACCTCTAAAAAAATAAAAATAAATAATTGTTACTTTCAAAAATGTAACTCTCAAACTAATACGTACCTACATTTGTGGGGCAATGCAGGGTACTGTAAATATGCTTGCATCCATTCAATACTTCTTGCATTAATCCTTAATTATCAACTGATCAAGAGAGAGAGTTCAAAAAATGAAGGCAACCCTCGTTTTATTCTCATTTCTTCTCTTCTTCATTTGTACCCAATCTTTCCTAATTTATTCAGCAGCAGCTGAAAAAAAATGAACCAGTGTTGGATGCAGATGGAGACAAGCTTGAGGCTAGTCAAGTATACTACATCCTTCCAACTATGGTGAGCTTCGACGGTGTCATTGCAAGAAGCTTCCACGGTAAGATATGCCCTCTTAGTAGTGCTCTAAGACAACAAAACCATGGGTTTCCACACGCTTTTACACCAGTCGACCCCAATTAATAAAATAACATAATTCATGCCTCGGAAGATCTCAACATCAAATTCTTTACAATTACACTTTGTCCTAAAACAAATGAATGGAGTACGGGCTAAGATGAATCCATGGGAAAAACTATTATTCTAGCCAATAGGGATGGAAGACTTAACAGCCAGTTCAAGATTGAAAAAGCAGGTGGTGAATGTGTTTACAAGTTTACTTCCTGCAGCCAAGGGCCATGCCAAGATGTTGGTACTTTTTACCAAGAAGGATGGATCCGACTCACTTTAACAAATCATGGTTATTATGATCATCCATTGAGGGTTAAATTCTTTAAGAAGAGTCAGTTCCACTAGGGATATTTTGTTGTGTAATGGAAAATAAAACTATAATATAATAATGATGCAATAATAATCTTCCTCATTCTTCCAAATTAAATTTCACTCTTGCATTCGTTACATACTGTCTTGTTCTTGATGAGCCTTTTTTATAGTTCCACATATAGCCTTTCTTTGAGAAAACCTTCATCTGGTATAAAAAATAATTTATAAATACCTTTTCTATGTTGGAATACCTACCAAGGCTTGAGATTGTAAAAAAATAAGATTAGGATAAACTACTTACTACTCTCGATACTACTTTCCAGTAACGTAATTAACCGACCTACTACTAATCCACAATATATGTCAAAGAGTGGGTGCTGACAACTATTATAAAAAATAGGAACTCACAACCATCATTACAAGATTATATTCTCAAATTTTGAATCAATCTCCAAAATTCTCTACATAATAATAATAATTAATTGCATGTGACACACTCTAGATAAGTTAAACTTATTCATATAGAGCCTCAAATTTTCTCTTCACTTGCAACTGATGAATTAATTTTCTCTCCTTCAAAATTATACTAACAGCTCAAGGTCAATAAGATTTCAATGATCTGAAGATCAGTCAAGCTCAAATTGGGCTTAAAGTATTTGTACCCAAATGAATATATAATTATATAGTGGTGTGGATTTCAACAGTCGAACCAATCGACCCTTCGATTTTGACCATTAGGAGGGATACTTTTCTTCTCCACAATGACGGAATAATATCTATGGGTTCCAAAGTATGAGTTTTAATTATGCTTGGGATACACAATTCAACTTTGGTCTTGCTTCTAATACCGTGTTATGTTCTTAAATGATCCAAAGTATGATTCTTCAATCTCTTTCATGTAACAAAATTTTCTTGTCATTATTTATAGGGCAAGTCATGAATTTTATATATGTGTGCTTGTGTGTGTAAAATTTTCTTGTTATTATATATATGTACATTCTATATGGAGTGTACTGTTAAGTCTTTAACTGGTAAAGTTAAAGAACAACTTCATTTTTTTATTTAAAAAAATAAATAAATTTGATCCATTATCCTTTTAGGATATAATATATAAAATATGTTTATAAAAAATAAATTTTTTTTATTGAAAATTAGATATTTAACTGTGTAGTCTATATAGAGCTAAAGGCCAAAGAAGGCTTTGGTGGGGCAAGGCCTGGTTAGCCCATCGGGCAGGAGTATTTTTTATTTTATAATCCCTCCGTCACTATTTATAAGTCATTAAAGATAACTTTTCTTGTTACTCATTATAAGTTATTATTGTTAGTTTATTAGGTAAGTTTATTAGGTATTTGACTGTATTTCACTTATTGCCCATGTCTCTCTCTCTCTCTCTCTCTCTTCCCAAAACTCTCTTCTCCCTTCAAATCTCACATAAAGGGTATCTTAGAAAGAAAAAAGAATTCTTAAATTTGAATTAGAATGTTCATTATTTTAGGGAGAATGGCCCATATAGTACCCGAGTTATTCCCAAAGTAAACTTTAGTAACTAATAATTAATTTTTGCCAATTGAAAACCCAAACAATTTACAAGCTACTAAATAAGTACTTCCGGCCACTTTAGCACTTAAATTTGGCAATAACATCACGTGCCAATCACATGGGCCTGACTAGTGGGGGCAACATGATAGTCATTTTATACTTGAAACTGAGATCTTTTACCTATAAAAAAAAAAAGAAAAACAAAATTTTCAAGTTTTTTTTCTTTATCCAAATCCTCTATTTCAGAACTTGACCAACATTGTGAATTGACGGCGGGGAAATCCCTTGATTTAGACCTCATTTTAGCTTACCAAATCCAAATGCAAGAAACCACTGCATCTTTTCCAAGGAAATCTCGAAAGACTGTTTGATTGCAAAGTCGTAGAGGCGGAGTTGAAGAAAATCAAAAAGTATGTCAGCCTCCAGATCCAAGATCGTGCCTCCTATTTCTTCTCCGACAATCAAAATCCAAAGGATTTCTTCCACCACTATTGCTTCCGCCACAGTCACCAGAGCCAAGAACAATAACAAGTCCGAAGGTAGTGAAGAGAAAAAGAGGAGTCCGATCTCAAGTCATCATCAACAAGTGGCCGGAAATGTTAATAAGTTTAGGGGCACAAGGCAAAGGCCATGGGGAAAATGGGCAACCGAAATCCGAGACCCTACACAGAAGCCCTTGCCATCTTCTCAATCCTAAATGCATTGTCTAAGAGGATCGGAAGTGCCATTTTGCTAGTGATGTCCAAAAATGTTTGTTGTTTTCTAGGCCGTAGATTATTTTTTTTTCTAGCCCTTTAAGCCAGCAAATATGGCTCTGTTCGTCCTCGTTCTTGGTTGTGAGATTCTTGTTGCTACAATCATGGGCATGATGAATAGAGCAATTGATTGGTTTTTGGAGCCTTTCTCACAGACTTCAAGCAAAAATTACTTCTTAGATAAAATATTTTGGATCTGGATAAATATTTTTCTGGTGGACTGCCTTGGATAAAATGAAGGCACGATCTTTGATAAAAATGAATGATTTCTTCCTCCGTTGCCTTGGATAAATATTTTTCTTCATGCCTTCTTGGATAAAATATTTTTCTTTTGGAACCATACTGCCTCTGTTGTTTCTTCTTGCCGTCAAGATGGTTATAGTGAATGGGGAGAAGAAAGGGAAGAACAAGATTTTTTTTTTGAATGGACTATTTTGCCCCCACTAGTCAAATCCATGTGATTGGCAAGTGACATTGTTGCCGGATTTAAGTGCAAAGCCGGAAGTACTTATTTGGCAGCCCATATATTGTTTGGGTATTCAGTTGGCAGAAATTAATCATTAGTGACTAAAGTTTACTTTGGGCCTAACTTCCGATACTATATGGGTCATGCTCCCAAAAAATAAAAACCCTTAGTTAAATTACGGGAAAGAAGTACCATAAAGGAGTAAAAATGGAAAAATAGCTATAAATAGTGATCAAATTTTGTAAAACAACCTATATGGTGAACTGGAGAGAGTATCACTTTGGACTCACTTTATCTTGTTGTATTTGAGGCTGTTGTGCTTTTGTGTTGATCAACTCATCGACAAAGTGGTGGATGATTTTGATGTTCTTCTTGAGGGAAGCTTCACAACCAACATTTAGATACCTTTTAATTGGCCAAAAGGGATCAACATACCACCAATATGTAATTTCTTTAGAGTCATCAAAGGCCTTCATGAATGTGATTGCTTCCTTTCTTGATCCTTCCAGGCAATCCAGTTCAACTCCAAATCCAACTTTGAAAATGGAATGTAGGGTGCATCTCATCAACCAATCCTGAAAGCACAACTGTAGGTTAAGCAAATATAAGTTGCAGCAAAGCAGTCTCTTTTATGATATATTTTCGAGTTAGTGAAACAGGTTACAAGGTCGATGTTTATACTCTAGCAATTTCACTAGATTGAAAACAAATTTTCAATATTACTCAACTTTGTTATAACTTCGTAGCTTCTTAGAAGGATTATTAACATTGTCTTATAAATGGGAAATTTTGAATGTCATCTAGTACAAACAAGATTTAAGATCAGATTTTTTTTTAGGGATTCAAGGATAGCTTACCTGTCTGACAAATATAGGCCTGCCCGAGAAAATTCGGAAACTTTTCTAACCAATTTTGCTGCAGACTTTCTAAAAACTGTGCAGCTGAAGTCTCTGAGAACCCTTGTTGAGAACTCAAGGCTTTCAAGTTTCCTTTGCTGCTGCCATTTCTGACCATCCATAGCAAAGATCCCTTGATCAAATGAGTCTGAAATTATATCTTGATTGTACTTTACCTTGGAGTACTTGTCAAAGTTAGTCTTCAGAATATGCTCAATGTTTGAAGGATCAGTTGTGTATATTGCACTTTGGTCTGGTGTAAGAATTCTGAAAGTTGGATGTTTCCTTTCAATTTCTCTGTGGAAGTCATACAGTGTTGTTTAAAAACTGTTCCAATCACCGGCGGATAACTGGGATTGTTGATTGATTTTCCTGTGAAGATTCTTGGCAACAAAGTTCGCTAAGAGTAGGAAGAGAAGAAGCAGAGTTAATGTGAAAAGTTGGAAGATAGAAACAGATAGGAAAGCCATAAGTGAAACCATATAATAACCTCATTTTTATTAGGAAAGAAGGGATTTTACTATAAACTTCTTCCATATGTCCAAGGGCAACAATACAAGAATTTTGAGTTGAATTTCAACTCAAACCTTAAAGGGTTTCTTCAATTTAAACTCACCATATATATCAATAAATACTCTTTGATTAATTAGATGTATGGTATCTGTCAACCCTTTTTTTTCCTTTCTCCCTTTTGTTTTTTTTTTTTTGGTATATTGTATATCCTTCTTTGATGATAAGCACATGTATAATTGTGCATGGACCGCGAATTGAATATCTGGTCCCGTGGGCAAAGAATCTCTTGAACCCTTCAAGTTGTTTTTGCCCAAGGTGTCTCCCTAGCATCCCTTAATGGACTTGGCCTTGTTAGGTTCATTCCCTTCAATTATTATAAGTAGGAGCTCTATATCAGAGATGACTGGATTTTACCTTCCATTTTCCTTTTGTTTTGTGATTGGATCATATTCAAATATTGTAAAGTTTTCCTAACGTGTTTTTCATCCTTAATTTTACTTCAAAGGTTGATTGGAGTAGAAAATGATGATATAAAGCAATTGCAATTCTACAGCCTAATTATTTTGCCCCCACTAGTTGGATCTATATGATTGGCACGTGTCGTCGAATTTAAGTGTCAAAGTGGTCGAAAGTACTTATTTGACAGCCCATAAATTGTTTGGATATTCAATTGGCAGAAACTAATCATTAGTTAGTGAAGTTTTCTTTGGATCTAAGTTCGGGTACAATATAAACCATTCTCCCTAATTAAAAATGAAATTTCACTTATAATCAGATAAATTAGTGGAATTTGTGTATATATATAAATATATATATATATATATATATATATTTATATGAATGAATGTATTTCCATTAAAAAATGATTAAAACACAAATAAGTTGTTGACCAAATAGTTATACACTGTTTTTGATACTACAAACTCGGGGTACCTACCTTGCTTTACACTGTTCCATCTACTCTTGGTAATTTATTAAATTTTACATTAACATGTAGTAATTGGCACCTTCATTTTTGCAAACATTTATTAAGAAAATTTGAACATCATTGACAAGTACCCTTATAACACTTGGGGAACATAGGAGATTTGAAGATCCTCCTGTACGAAGGAGAACAGGAAGGGATCTACCCGTATGTCCATCTCAAGTCTGCTAAATGAATAGATAACCAAGAAAAATATAAAACACTGTCTTTGATGCAATTACATAGATTGTTGTTATAATAGTAATGCCGATATATGTTCCATCATTAGTAATTATATTTATGGAAAACCAATGTCTTAGTCCCTGCAAAATTTCTTGTACTACTAAGTATTTTTTTTTATAATCATTAACCAATTTTTACTTGCTACTGATTCCATTGTTTTACCCAAAAGAGCTTCAACATTAACTATCTATTTTAATAATTAACAACTATCCAAAATGATTAGACTCTAGGATTTAAATAATGCAACACTTTTTATATAATTAAGTTGCAGATTGTATATTTGTATACTTCAAGAGATAGATAATTATGATTGATAAAGGATTCTTTATAAAAGAAGAATCAAAGAAAGCAAAAAAGAAACGATCCTAACAAGAAAGACTAACAGGAGAAATTCAATATGAAAGAAATATCCTAAACAATGAAGAAGATTTGTGCAACTTGACAAAGTTGTGTAAAAGGCAAAATAACTGGGTGTGTCCATCCACGAACTCTAGATTCTGAAACAAAATCATCTTGGGCTTGAATGTATAACTTCTTCATTCATGCATTCTAGAATGGATAGTTTGTGCCATCAAGAGATGGCCTTGAATTAGAAGCTCCTTCGCGAGGTGCGCTTATGTTGAATGTGTTACAATCTCAATGTTGTTTGAACGATAATTTGATGTGTCTCAACTCTGATACCAATTGTAAAGACACTTCCTATTTCCTATCTAAGTGTGTGGCAACATGTACTAAATAATTACAAGACTGAGAGTACAAATAAGTTCACCAAGATGTTTGTAAACGCACTTCGGCTCCCAGCCTACGTCTGCGATGCCCTCACCTAGATTAATTCCTCCACTATAATTTCAAGTTACGAACATAATTTCCCAACTCACAACTACCTTAAACAAAATAGTGGGCAATTGTGCTAATCACAAGTGCCGTTGTGATTGTTGACTCCTTCAACTAGCATTAATTCTTCTCGAAAAGAAAAACAATCACTCTTTCCCCCTTTGAAACTTTTAGATTCAAATTCAAAGATGTAATTTTCTCTTTGAGTGCCTTTATAAACACGAATATTTAAACTCCCAAGAAACCTTGAAACTTTGATTTTGTATATAAACTTCTTCAACTAAGAAATCAGGTTGCTCTTAAGTATTTTGCTTTAAGTGCATTGCTTTCTGCTTCTTGTTCTTCTCTTCAATCCAAGAGCCTCCTTTTATAGAATAGTTAAAATGACCAAACTTTGTTTTGGTAACTTGCATAGTCTTAATATCTTTGACTTTTGTCTTGACCAAGGTCTTTTTATTTGGTAACTTGCCAAAACCTTGTATTGCCTCCTTTTGTTTTTTTGGTAATTTAACCATCTTTCAAAAATTGAAACATTGGTCACTTTGACTTAAGACTTGTGACATAATAGTTGGACTATATTTTTATTTTGTGTAGGATAGGTGTCCTTAACTAATTTAATTTTTGTGAATACACATTGATGTACTTTATAACAACTTGATATATGTATATAGATATGAAAATAACTTTGATGGTCCTGTATTTTATAGAGACACATTCAAAGGATTGATTTTTAATTTTTATTCTTTTCTATTGATAGGAAAAAAGCATAATTTTTTGACATATGTGCTTTTTCCTTTTTCTTAATTATCCGATGTCAAAAACTTTTCCAATGCTCTGCCCCATTCATTGAACCTTTATATAAAAAAAATAAGAATTGCATCACTTCTTAAGATATTACCCATAAACATATGTATTAGGGACAGGAGCGTGTGGGATCCCTATTTAGTGGAGTACAAGAATTTTTTATAAGCATATGTACATACATATGAATTCAAAAAAACTCAACAGATTTAATTTTCTTTAAAAAGTTCCCATGGCCTTTTCGTTTTTGTTTTCTTAGTCAATGATTAAGACAATTCTAGATATAACCTCGAATCATTAGTTTGTTTATATAAAATAATTGTATCATCAAATTCTATATGATGTTATTCAAAATAAGTACTTTTTTATTGCATATTATTTGGAATGTCATATACAAGGGTAGACACAAAGACATTCATATATCTCGTAAGCCACTTCATGACATTGTCCACGCCCTTTCAATTCTTGAAAGCATTGTTTTTGACAATTATAAAGATTGCAAGAATTTGGATTCAAAATCTTGACGCATGTTTTGGTTTGACAATGAACCTGGGAAGCCATCATTGAAACTAGAAATAGAGCAAATGAAGAATGTAAGTTTTTCAATAACATCAATAGAGAAACGATAGCAAACCAAGTTAAAAAAAAGAAATTTAGTTGTATAGAATGACAAACCTACAAGTAGTATTGCAAGAAACCAAATTGAGGGAAATGATAATTTTGCCATGTTTTTTAAAAACACACAATAGATGAGTCTTTTGAGATACTGGATGAAATAATTTCAATAATCATAGTGGTATTTATAGCCAAGAGTAACATGTGGACAAAATTTACTTGGACTCTGTGGTCCAAATTCAACCACAACAACACGTGTCACTATGTTAATGACTAAACTTGTCAACATGTTACTTTTGACTAAATTAGTATGTGTTAGTCTGATTTAATTTGGACTACAAAGTCCAAGTAAATTTGTCCACATAGAAGTATGGACTTGGACCATATTGAATATGGACCTCTTGGTCTATATTGAACCACATTACCCATGATAACCATTTCAATTTAAAATATTTCAATTAAACAAGTTTTATTTATTCTAGGGCTTTTTACCTATTTAATATCACATGTTTGGGTCAAACTATACCATAACAATAGGTTTTTCATAACTGTTATGATTACTCATGAACTTATGAGCTACCGTAACCGTTCAAATAGTTCTTCTCCGACCATTCCCATAACAAAGCAAGTCAGGTGCCTAATGAGGGCAAATGTTACTACACGCCGTACCTAATGATGAAATATGATTCAAACAAATTCCCATCATCTAAGTAATATAAAGTCTTCCATCAATAGCCTTTTTGGAGCTCAAGAATTTCAAATGGACTGAAGAATATCTAACAACCTTTCTCGAGCTCAAGGATTACTCAGAAAAACTCCCATTGTTAGTTAGCCCAAAATTATAAGAAGTTTTATTTATGTATTTGGCAATCTCAGAGCCAACGGTAGCCACCGTTTTGCTAAAGGAAGAGAATGGCAAGCAGGTGCCTATCTACTATGTAAGCAATGCCCTTCAAGAGGCTGAAATTCGATATTCTAATATAGAGAAGTTGGCTTATTCCTTGGTATTAGTTGCAAGAAAATTGTTGACTAGTTTACAGTGTCTGAACTAGTTTGTATGCACCTTAACATTTTGATATAAATATATATATATATATATATATATATATATATATAACTTTTTAAATTTTAAAATATTTTTTAAGTTGTAAAGTAGATCATCTCGACTAAATTTTTTATTATATTTTACTTGTTAGACGAAATAAAAAATTTTTTCACTTTTTTCATCAGTCAAAAGAAGAACAAATTTGGGAAGAAACAATTCACATTTAGAATTTATATATTATATATATATTTATATAAATTTTTTTTCTTTCCTTTCTCTAAACAAAAGGCATTCTATTTTTTCCGGTAAATATTGATTTGTACTCTTAGATTTAGTTTAGTTTAAAAAAAGGATAAAAAAGAAAAAAGAAAAAAAAATTTAGATGTGAATTATGTTCTTTCCAATTTGCCCTTCTTATGATAGTTGAAAAAAAGTTTTTTTTTTCTTCTCTTTGCCAGAAAATTCATATATCCAGTCAAAATTACCTATTCTAGAACTCAAAAAGTGTTTAATTAAAGAAAAGAAATTATATAGGACTCTAACCAAATCCAAAATAATTTGGGGATGAAAATCACCAATTTCTCTTTATAAAAAAAAAAAGAAAAAAAAAGGGGTGGGGGGCGGGAGGGGGGTTGGCTTTTTTAATCAAAAAGTTATTTTAATATATTTCAGACCCTTCGTGGAACCACATACCCCGTAGGGGAAACATTGCAAGACTTAGGTGATAACAACTAAAGGATGATCAATCCTTTGCTACAAAAAGATGTCTTAGTTCACCAATACACCTAAGAAAGAATTCTTATAGAGAGAAATATTGTATAAAATATCAAGTCAATAATCTATAAATTATAATAATATAATAGGAAGCCTTTCTATTGAATAGACTTCTTGAGTAATAAGAATTAAATTAAGACTACGACTCTACTAAGATAATCTTCTGATACAATTACAATTCAAAATATAATTAGGAATTAACTATATTAGTTTCCTAACATAATTATGATTCCGATAAAAAAATATATTAAAAATAAAATAATATTATAATTTTCATAAATATTCTTGGACCATATTTTTAACCTCATAATCTCTTTCAGATGCTCTAATCTTCCTAATCGATTGGGTTTTAGAACTTGATCATTGGGTCTTGATCCAATTGGGATTGCATCATATTATATAAATTGTCCCCAAAATTAGTATAATTATACTTTTTCTCTAAAGAAAACATCATTCTACATACTTACTGATACCTACAAAACAATTTAACTTAATAAAAGTACTTTTATTTAAAAAAATAATAATAATAGGGGGAAAAAAAAAAACTTTCTCATTCCAAGGGACCCTTAGCTTGCACATAACCATATTAACAATGTACTCCTCAGGTCCGTGTGAGAATTTTTCTTGCAATGGCATAAATATGAAGGCCTCCACTGATGTGAAGAGTAAACATTGTTCTGTAAGTCACTTTTTTGGTTCCATCAGCTAATATGAAGTGGAAATAGCTAAGAAGAGCAATTGCTGCCATCTTCATTTGCCGATAAGCAAACTGCTTGCCTAAACAAGTTCGAGGTCCCGCCTGAAAACAGAGCAAGATTTATTTTATATATATATAGAGAGAGAGAGAGAGAGAGAGAAAGACCAATTAATCCAAAAATAAATAAATGTAAAGAGAACAAAAGATGATGAATATATATATATATATATATATATATATATATGTATATACATGAAAGGCTATGAATTTGAAAGGTGATTCCGGCTGAAAGATCCCATCTTTGAGCCATCTCTGAGGTCGGAATTCCTCTGCATCGTCTCCCCATATATAAGGCATCCTACCCATTGCATAGGACATGTAGTAAACTCCATCCCCTTTTTTAACTCTGAATCCGTCGGGAAGAATGTCTTCTTCATCGGCACACCTCCCATCCTACGTAGAAAAGAAATAACAATGTTATTGGAGAGTTTTTCTCCCTCCATTTTACTATTTTCTTTTTAAATTGAATATTTCATTTTAAATTATATAAAGAAAAAATATTTGATTAAGTCACGCCATTTCTTAATAAAATTGGCTAATAGTTTTTTAAGTACTTTAACTAAATCATTTTTTTTTTTTTTTGGATTTTTAACCCATTTGATCCCTCACTTTTAGACCTAATTATAATTTGATTTCAATTTTTTTTTCCCTGATACTATAATTCCTTATCATATTATGATCATCCATTTTGGTCCAAACAAACATTTTCTGAGAAATCTCAAGGTGAAATTGGTCACTTGACTGGCACGTGACCAATTTAAAAAGATAAAAATATCAATTATAACTTTTTCGCTCTAAATTTATCTGCCTATATTAAATTAAAAAAAAAAGGGAAAGAAAAATCCTGTCATGCACCTTGTATTTAATGAACGAACAGAATTAATTAACTCAAAATACCTAAATCTAAATTACCAAGAATCTAAATTTAATCCCAATTCAAATCAACCCTAAATTGAAAAGTAACAATCGACAATTTTGCCCTTTTAAATTGTTTGCATGGACCAGTTTTGCCTTCGAAGGATACTAATTTGGGTAAAAAAGGATGACCATAATATGATAAAAGACCATAATTGCTAAAAAAAACATTTGAGATCAAATTATAATTTCACCAAAAGATGAGAAATCAAATAGACTTATAACCTTGTTTTTATAATCTTTAATACTGGTTCAAAAATATTATGTATCTTGCTAAAAGAAGGGATTAGCTTCTTAGGAAATATATACCGTTGGCACTGCAGGGTAGAGTCTTAAGGTCTCTGTCAGAGTTGCGTGGAGATAGTGCATCTTATGGAGTTTTTCATCTGTAATGCTTTCCATGAACTCTTCAATATTGGTGCCCTCATCCAGTTCTTTAGGACCAATCATGACATTGCTGATCACTTCCTCCACAATTCTTTCCTGGATCAATGGGTTCTTGCACAGCATAAAGAAAAACCAAGAAAGAGTGTTTGCCGTCGAGTCTTTGCCTGCCAACATAAAATTCAGAATAATGTCCCTCAGATATTCATCAGTCATCTTCTCAGGATCCTTCCTCCTTTCCACCAGAAACCTTGAAAGTATGTCTTCCTTAATATTATTCTTGCAATCATCAAGAGTTATCCAAATCAGAGAATATTTAAGTTGGCTTCATTTCATTAGCAGAAAAAATCTAGAAAATACTAAGCAATCACGATTATATACTTCCTCCAGTAGATCGTTTAAGGTTTTTACACAGGTATGCATTGACTTAGTGAAAAAAAAAAAAAACCCTTATTTAAATTACGGGTAAGAAGTATCATAAAGGGGTAAAGGTGGAAAAAGAGCAATAAATACTGATCAAATTTTGTAAAACAACCTATATGGTGAACTGGAGAGAGTATCACTATGGACTCACTTTATCTTGTTGTATTTGAGGCTGTTGTGTTTTTGTGTTGATCAACTCATCTACAAAGTGGTGGATGATTTTGATGTTCTTCCTGAGGGAAGCTTCACAACCAACATTTAGATACCTTTTAATTGGCCAGAAGGGATCAACATAACGCCAATATGTAATTTCATTAGAGTCATCAAAGGCCTTCATGAATGTGATTGCTTCCTTGCTTGATCCTTCCAGGCAATCCAGTTCAACTCCAAATCCAACTTTGAAAATGGAATCTAGGGTGCATCTCATCAACAAATCCTGAAAGCACAGATGCAGGTTAAGCTAATATAATGATTAAGAGGTTATGTTTTTGAGTTAGTGAAACATGTTACAAGGTCGATGTTTATACTCTTAAGAATTTCACTAGATTGGAAACAAATTTTCAATACTTCTCAACTTTCTCATGACTTCTTAGCTTCTTAGAAGGATTGTTAATATTGTCTTATAAAGGGGAAATTTCGAATGTCATCTAGTGCAAACAAGATTTAAGATCAGATTGTTTTTAGGGATTCAAGGATATCTTACTTGTATATCGAAAGATAGGCCTGCCCGAGAAAATTCGGAAACTTTTCTAACCAATTTTGCTGCAGACTTTCTAAAAACTGTGCAGCTGAAGTCTCTGAGAACCCTGGTCGAGAACTCAAGGCTTGCAAGTTTCCGTTGCTGCTGCCATTTCTGACCATCCACAGCAAAGATCCCTTGACCAAATAAGTCTGAAATTATATCTTGATTGTACTTTCCCTTGGAGTACTTATCAAAGTTAGTCTTCAGAATATGCTCAATGTTTGAAGGATCAGTTGTGTATATTTCACTTTGGTCTGGTGCAAGAAGTCTGAAAGTTGGATGTTTCCTTGCAAATTCTGTATGGAAGTCATACAGTCTATTCAAGTGGAACAGTTGATTAAAAACTGTTCCAATCACCGGCGGATAACTGGGATTTTTGATTGATTTTCCAGTGAAGATTCTTAGCAACAAAGCTGCTAAGAGTAGGAAGAAAAGAAAAAGAGTTAATGTGAACAGTTGGAAGATAGAAACATATAGGAAAGCCATATGTGAAGAAGATTCTCAAAGGAAATTACAAATTCTAATGATGTTTAGAACAAATTATATAACATTGTAAACAAAAATAAGATATCAATTTCATGGGATTAATAAAATATATGACGTTGTCTCTATCGTTTTGACAATGCCTAAAGAAAAAGACTTGGTTAACATCACCTCACAAGATTCAATAATAGATGCTAATAAAACCTTAAAATAACCTCATTTTTAATAGAAAAGAAGGGATTTTACTATAAACTTCTTCCAAATGTCCAAGGGCAACAATACAAGAATTTTGAGTTGAATGTCAACTCAAACCTTAAAGGGTTTATTGAATTCAAACTCACCATATATATCAACAAATACTCTTTGATTAATTAGATATATGGTAGCTGTCACCTTTGTTTCTTTTGTTTTTTTTTTTCTTTCTTTTTCAAGTATATCCTTCTTTGATGATAAGTACATGTACCCTTGTGCATGAACCGCGAATTGAATATCTTGGTCCTGTGGGCAAAGAATCTCCTGAACCCTGCAAGTTGTTTGGGCCCAAGGTGTCTCAATAGTAGGTTTGTCTGTTGGGGCGGTCCATCCCAACCCCTGACCCATATAAATCCACTTTATATGAATTTCAGTTTACATGAGCTCCAACCCTCTAAATTTTAAAGGAATCATATATTAAAACCCATGAACCCCATATATTTTAAAAAATGATTTAATTTATCTATTAATATTTTTAAATTGAAAATATAAATTATATGCTATACAATTATTTAAAAAAAATTAAAAACTATCAGTAATAAAAATAACATTCATATCATACAAATTATATCAATAAAAATTCCTAAATATTCAACAAATGTCAATGTCCATATTCCATCAAAGTAATACAAGAATTCAAATTCAAGTTTCTAAATAACAAGTTCTAAGTTCAAATTCAACAAGACTTCAAATCTTCAAATTTAACTAATACAAGAATTAAGGGCGTTTTCACATTTACCCAATTTGAAGGGAAAGATTTCAATATTACCCAAATCTATACAATATTTCAAAATTTATCCAACACTAAAACTAACTTTTCACTCTATACCTATTTTGACCTTTTCCTTTGAAAAAAAAAAAACTAATCTTTATTCACTTTTATCATGTAGTTAATATATTGCCCTCAACATTCAAAACAGCCCAATTATCTCTGCAATTGCTGTAAAACCGAATTGAAGACCATATTGATGAAGTTTCCTTGTTGAAAGTTGAACTTGAAGGAACTCATTCTCCCTGTTGAAGAAAAAAAAAAGTCGACACTTGGGCTTAGGAGAGACGTTGGTTTTTTTCTTCACAAGATCAAGCTTCAGTCGTTCAGAATACAGTTTGAGTTCAGGGTTTTTTTTTTTTTTTTGGTGTTTGATGTTTGTGTTTTGATTCTTAAGTGCCGTTGGGTTTTTTTGGTCTGATGTTTTGTATTGTTTGTTTATTCTAAAGACTGAAAGAAAGAAAGTTGTTTATGTTGAGTGTTTGATGTAATGGCCAACCTTCGGGAGTTCTATTCAACCTTCGGGATGTCTATCCGACCTTCAGTAGTATAAGCCGACTTTCAAGCCCAATTTTTTTTGTCGGTTCAACCGATTTTTCAATTGATAGTTTTGACGTTCAAATGATGTAATCGACCTTCAATTTTTTTAAAAAAAAGTTCAATAGATCATCCATAAGGTCAATTAGACCTTCGAAGAGATTATATTGACCTTCCATATGATTACCTCGACCTTCAAGCATTTTTTTTTCCAATCCTTTTTTTTCTTTCAAAGACTATGTAGATCCTTTTTTCTCTGCTTTCTTTTTTAATCAAGATATTCCTTCCCTTTGCTTTCTATTATTGGTTGTACATTATTCTAAATATATTTTAATTTGGATTCTTGCAGAAGTGGGCTTAATTAGAATTATTCTTCACGATGGTTCTTTAAGTGGAAGGACGCTTCTAGTAGTCATACTAGACGACATCAATTATGAAGATTTTAGGATAACTATGGCAGGCTGCATGAAAATTGATTTAAACCAATTTGATGTACAAATCTTATTTGCATGCAAATTATTCGATGGAGGTACTAAATCATTGGAAATTGAAGATACATATGAGATCATGTTTTTTATGGGGGAAGCTGATCCTAAAATGGTGGCCGTTAACAAAATTGAAAGATTACATCAGTGTGGTGGTGATCCTACAATGGACGATTTTGTTAATGATTACAAAAGGAATTCGGATGGGACATTCCCACCCATAAACGATGAACTTGGGCCATCTGGAAATATTCGCACCAGTGTAGATGTTGATGACTATGGTGATCATCATTAAAAAGAAGAATATATCCGCGGTGTTGATGATGATATCCCCGTGAACTTTGACGATGGGGTTAGACACATAGTTCCCTTTCAGCAGTTTATACCAGACCCTTCTACTCAATTCACAGACATGGACTCGGGTGATGAACCATAGGTGCATTATTCTGAAGATAAAACCATTCAATTTATGGGTGAGATAGGGAACGATTCAATTTTTAACAATAAGGATGAATTGATGATAGCAGTGGGTCAATATTTGCTCGAGAATCGATTTTCCTATCTCGTGGTACGTTCGGATAAGGCAAGATTTGAGGCCCAATGCAGGAATCAAAAAGATTGCACCTTCAGATACGTACACAGGGTAGAGCTAGATGCCAGATATGGATGATTCACAAGTTTGTCCCGACTCACACTTGCATTCAAACTGTACAACAAAACCAAAACAGGGATATAAGTGCATTAACAATTGGTTGTTTGTACGCTGGTAAAATCATTAGTACGAATCACACCCCCAAAATTGTGATTCAAGACATGGGGGAGAATTATGGTGTGAAGTTAGGATATACCAAAGCATGGAGATCTTTACAGCATGCAAAGGAAATCGCTTATGGAACTCCAGACAACTCACTAAAACAGCTTCCAACATACTTCTACCTCTTGGAAAGTATAATGCCTAGCTCAGTGACTAGCGTAGCCTTGCTGGAGAAGCATTTTGTGAGGTCAATTTATGCACTTGGTAATTCGATCGAGGGTTTCAAGTACATGAGACTCGTCATTGTCCCAGATGCAACACAATTGAAAAATGCACAAGAGGGCAAAATTTACGCAGTTGTGTGTGAGGATGAAAATGGACAAACTTTTCCACTTGCATTTGGATTCAGTGAAGAGGAGGGTAATGATTCATGGGAGTGGTTCTTAAGAAGACTAAGAACTGCATACGGATCGCCTGATGATTTGGTAATTGTATCCGATCGTCACAAAGACATACACACGCAATGAAAAAAATGTGTCACAAGGTTCCACATGCTTTCTGTTTTTGACATTTGAAGGAAAACTTGAAGACAAAGTGCAGAGATCCTCGTGTTCAAACGATTTTCAAAAGTGCTGCATATGCCTATGATAAGCACAAATGCGACCACCCCTTTAGGGAGATTGATAAGCACAAATCCTAGGGTTCATCGGTGGCTGGATGTTGAGGTAGGGCTTTTGGGTTGGTTAAGTGCTTACCGTCCAAAGAATCGATGCAACCAAATGACAAGCAATATCATAGAGTCCTTCAATGAAGCGATCAAGAAAGTTCAAAAATTGTCGATTACATCTCCTCACGAGTTTTATAGGGGTATGTGTCAGAGTTGGTTCAATAAATGCCGAGAAGCCGCCATTGCAATACCTACTATTATTACCAAACTTGCTGTGGAACGAATTGAGGAGAAAGTTGTTTTGGTTGACCAATAAAGGCTGCATACTACATCCATTCGAGCTAGGGAGGAGTATGTCGTTGATAATCCCCTACGAGAAACAAATATTGTTGTGGATATGATTTAGAAGACTTAAGGATGTTGGAGATGAGATCTAGAAGGAATTCCCTGTAAACATGTAATTGTTGTTGCCAGGTATTGAAAAACCTTCGTACAATTAAAATTGACGTTCTAGACAGCCGAACCGACCATACTGGTGGCCGAGTAGACCTTCCGTAAGGTAGGTTCGACCTCTCGGATCGTCTCTATTGTTTCAAAAATAGATTTAAAATCATAATCCCAATATGTTTTTTCTTATCTTTAATTTGTTATAGGGAAATTGGGGCTCACTACTATTCTCTGTACCATGGAAATTCATTTGACATGAAAATATTGAGGAAGGAATATGCACCTTCGATATAGTCTGTTTTGTTGCCTTCAACTTTGAGTAGAATTGCAAGTTTGGAAGATATGGCTGTAAATGTATTGTTTGCAAAAAGGGAGGTAGGAAGACCACAAGAAGGTTGGTTTCTATCTCGAAGTGAACAATTTCGATGGAGGAAAACTTGCACGATATGCAAAAGAAAAGGGCACAATCATCAAACTTATCCGAATGCAGCCATAGAAGCAACATCACCCAATGTAGAGGTTCCATTATCATATGATCATGCTCAAGAAGGACACCCATCTATGAGGAGATCTACCCAAGAATCTTGGGTTTCTATACCAACATTGGAAGTGACAGTTGAAGAGGGAGTGTTTGTAAATGTTAATGTAAGTATCGCCCATGAAAGTGTGGATGTTTTTTAAGGCGATATTGGTGTTGAGACGATTCATGACTTGTAATCGATTTTCATATTCTTACTAGTTTGCAATATTTTCATTTATCCTTCAACATGTTTTATTTATTTTTCTTGGCCATATTTCTTCTTCTTCTTCTGCATTAATGAAATTGGATGGAAAAAATTATTATAAACAACTAAAGAGGTGAGAATTGGGTTTGGAAATGGGAAACTGGCTTTTCTCATTTGAAACTATGGAAGGTTTGGATGATCTTGTGGAAGGTTGGGATGATTTTTTTGAAGGTTGAGATTATATTCCGAAGGTCGATATTAACTTTAGAAGGTTGAAGAAAGACTTTTCAAATGTGAAGTTGACCAAGTCCTTGCTTGACTTTCAGAGGATAATACCGACTTTCAAATAATTACATCGCCCTTCAGAATATATTCCCGACCTTCCACCATTACAAATAACCAAAAAGCCTTTTCCCCATTTCCAAACTCATATCTCACCTCCCCAGTTGTTTAGGTAGCTATTTTGCATTCGAGGCATATCAATGTCAAAGTCACTGTCAACCCAGATCCCGATGCATGTCACTGTCATATATTCATGACTTGTAATTATCTTCATGACTTGTGATTTTTTTTATTTTTAGTAATTATCTACACTTGTAATTATCTTCATATTTTTTTTCATATTTTCATGACTTGTAATTATCTTCACTTGTAGTTTTTTCATATTATTTTTAGTTACACAAGATAAATAAAGCAAGTAATATTTCATTTACATAATTTACATGCTATCCCAAATATATACATGATATAAAACAATTTATTGTACTTAGTTTAATTTAACTTCTTCTTCTTCCACGGCACCAGTGAGCTAGCTGTAAAACTTTCCACTACATCGGCGAGCTTGAAAAAAATGGGTTGTGGGAGGACTAAGGCGGAAGGAACAACGATTGGGTTCCAGTTGTTTGAATGAAGGTTTGAGGAAGGTCAGGTGAATGAGTTGCAAGAAACCCCATTGGATTCCTATCGAGTTTGGAGAAGGTTGATTGAATGTGGGCGACTAGGTCTTTTCTATTTGGTCAGTTGTTCTCTTTTCTCTAATTGGCTGTCCGTATCAATTTGGGTATACGGTGAAATTATCTTATTGAAATCGGGTATAATTGAAATGTTTTGACAAATCGGATATAATTGAAACACCCGATTCAATTTTGGGTATTTTTGAAAATTTTCACAAGAATTCAAGTTCAAGTAGTAAATTTCTAAATTCAAGTTTAACAAAACTTAATGAATTACAAATTTCTCGATCAAGATTCAAGATCTCAACAATTGTAGCATATGAATCTTTTATTGAAAGCAATGAAACCTCAAAACTAGAATCATCACCATCATCTACAAAAAAAAGAAAAGAACAAATAAATTAATTCAATATAATTTTAAAAGAATAAAGATTGAAGATATTGAAATTATACCATCGAGAGCTAGAGTAAATCCATATAGCCAAATTCTTTATGCAAACAAGCAGTTAATGATTCTAGTGCAAACAAGATATTTTTGCAGGTATGAGGGACTTTTGAATCAATTTTTTAAACATATTTTTTTTATTTTTATCCTTAAATTAAAATTAATAAAATTTTATTGAAAAATTGGTATTGACATATAAAAAATAAATCCCTTTTTTATATTAAAAAAACGAAGAAGAATCTCTTTTTTATTGGGGT
>JAOXNR010054140.1:0-13027 GCA_028571225.1 Parsonsia alboflavescens | reverse complement strand
TAAACCCTAAAGTTTTACTAAGAACCCTAGAAGAGCCTTAGTGAACTCTCGGTCAAGGAACCATTTGAATCCATTTGAAATTGAATCAAATTTCTGAAAAGTGTTTGTCAAGTTAATTGTTCTAATGCAATACAAATGATGGAATATTTGCAGGCTCAGCCCCAAGCATGATTAGATACTTAATTAGGCATTTTAAGCTAGTTTAAAACATAAAGATAGAAGTTAACAATAACAGGAAAGTCCAACTCAAGTCAAGATAACTAGGCTACCAAAAACATAGGATACAAACTGAAAATTCTCGCAGTTTTTCACCAATTGTCCAACTTGTCCCGCCACACTTCCAAGGCATCCAGTGCTAATCACTCCTCTTTGATGTCTTCTATCATCCATATGTTGAACTCTTTCCTTGGTTCAGCCGCCATTGATGGTTGTGTTTCAAACAAAGTTGCAAAGTCTAGCATTTCTTCTCTTCTTTGCGCAAATGTGATTAATGCTTTCCTTAAATTATTTGCTCTAGCTCTTGTGATAGGACCAGCTAGTATGATTGGCATTGGGGGGGGGGGGGTGTTCAATTCCTAATTGTATCTGTAGAATACTTCACCGGATGGGTTGAAGCTGAGTCAATGATAATAATTTCTTCGCTAAAGATCTAGTCCTTCATATGGAGGAACATTATATATAGGTTTGGGGTTCCCTGAGCCATCATCTCAAACATTAGTCGACAGTTTATCGGCGATCCATTCAAGACTTTCTATGAAAATTTGAATATAGAACAGAGGTTGAACTCTGCAGCCTATCCCCAAGTGAGCAGACTGGCTGAGGTCACAAACGAAACCATTCCGGAAGGTTTTAAGAAAAGACTCACCACACTCGACCTGGCCGGAAGAAATTCCATACATCCTATGGGCCTACAAAACCACACCTAGAACGGCTACTGGAGAAACACCATTCAGTCTATGTATTAGTGCAGAAGCCGTAATGCTAGTTGAGGTCGGAATGAAGTCCTTCAGATTGACTAAATATGATTCAGTCTTAAAGAAGGAGGAGAGAATGGCAGACCTCGACCTCCTTGAAGAAGTCAGAAGTAAAACTATGGAAGTTCATAGAAGATATATAAGGCAAGTCACAATTTTTTTCAACAAGAAGGTGAAAGAAAAGCATTTCATAGTTGGAGAAATGGTCCTCAAGAGGTCGGATGTTGGAAAACAAGGACAACTGACAAAGCTACAGGAAAGTTGGGAACTCCCTTGCATAATCCAAGAATTTCACAAAGGAGGAAGCTATACACTCGCTGATCTCAAAGGCAGGCAACTTCTAAGACCTTGGAATGTTTGCCATCTAAAGAAATTCTTTTCTTAAGGTTTTCTAAGCCTTTCCAGACGTTGCAAGCTCATTATACAACTCGGGGGATTATCTAAAAGGAGCTCACTGAACAACAATGAAACCTTAGTGAGCTCTTCAATATTTGTCAGTACAGTGCATCAAACTTCAGAGGTTTAAAATAGTTTAAGTTTGCAAAGCTTATTGAGATCTTATTTCTTCTTATACACTTAAGTTTTGAAGCCAGTTCGGATTATTATGCAAGTTCTAAGTGTTGAAGTACAAGCAATATATACATTTTGGGAAATTTTTTATTAATAAAAAAGAAAAAATATTCAGTACAACAATCAGAAATATAATCTCAAAAGGTCAAGCATTGAATATTACAAATCATGAAGAAGTAAGATTATGGAAGATCCTATTCTATTACAAACTTAGTCTTCTTCATCGTCTTCTCTTGGAGCTTCCAACGAGCTCGGTAATGCCTTGTCATCCTCGGCTATTTCCTTTCCAGAGACATCTGAGGGACCTACGAGGTAATCAGCAATATTCACAAATGGAGGTCTATTCAAAGATAGATGAGTAGCTCGAGAGAGATCGAGTACCTCATCGAAATCAACAAGCTAGGGATGAAAGGGATAATATGTAATTAAATCTCCATAGCCATGGATAACTATGCCTTCAGGTCGAGCAAATGCCTTAAGGGGAATGTCATGGACTACCCTCCTAACGGTCTCAGCTTCACTAGGCACATCAATAGGCTTTTTCCCCTTCTCAGAAGTGCCCTCATTAGCATGGCCGACCTGAGTCAAGACTTTAGCTACGGTGACCTCCCCATACGAGATTGGATCCAGGCCTTCTTGTTCCCATGGGGGAGGGATGACATACTTTGGTTGGTATAATTGGGCATCAAAATCAGCGTCTGTCTTCGTTTCCTCATTAAGCTGCCGGAGCCTATTTATGACGTCCACATATAGCTCCATCATCTGAGATCGTAGTAAAGACTCCATATAATCTTGGAAGGCTGGGATCCCCTCAAGCTTGGTCAGAGATAGGCTGCCATCCTCCTCACATTTGGCCTGGAAGTCCTTCAGCAGAGACTTGTGCTCATGCGTGAGATCCTTCTATTTGTTACCAAGCTTGAGCAGTTGCTCGCTCTTCTTGGCAAGCCTCTTTGAGTTTTGAGGCCATCATCAGATTCTTGGTTTTGGCCTCTATTATGTTCTTTTTGCACAACCCCAAAACGTCGTTCATAACCTTATAGAAGGCATTGGATTTCTCAGTAGAGGTAGCGAGCTCTGCATTCTCTTTTACAAGACGAGCCCTCTCGCCTTGGAGCTAGGAGATCAGGGTAGAGAACTCCTGATTTTTCAGCATTCTCTCCATTTGTCTCCTTAGTCGCACACCTAAGAAGGCATGGTTTTGAAAAGAAGAAAAGGGAAAGAAGGTCAATATTCAAGAAGAATTGACATAGAAACAACTACAAAAAATGCAGAAATTAAGGAAACTTACTACAGTATAGAGAATGGTTGTGTGTCTATCAAGATTGTTATTCGTGAGCTGCTGACAGATATCTCGATCAATGGGAGGCACTCACTCCATCAATAAGGACTGGGAGTGTGGCCACTTTAATAACTAGTCCGAAGACTCTGTAGCTTGGTCGAGGACCCATCTAGCAGTCCCTTCATCATTGTGGGAGGGTAAGGATAGATTCGCCAGCCTTTTCAGCGTTTTGGGGACCTCCTCAGCAGCATAACCATTGCATTCTAGCCCCTCCTTTGAGGTTGCTAAAGCCTTTTTCTTCTCCGAAGAAAACGAAGGAAGCCCTTTCTCCTATTGAGTAGATAGGGAGGAAGGGGAAGAAGAGGAGATCAGAATCATTGCTTGTCGCTCAAAAGCCCGTAGGGCAGTAGCCTCCACATTCCTCTTCATAATGGTTCGAGTTCGGCCAGTCACAATTGCAATGAACCTAAAGAGTTCCAGAGAAACTGGAACTTTGTAAAGATGATAGGTTGCAATGAACCTGATTACAGTTCACACAGTAATGGGAATGACCTGCGCTATTGGAAAATTACAAAAATGGACCATGTCAAAAAATAGAGGATGGCGGAAAGGCATAAGAATGCCTCCTCTGAGGTTAGTTTAAGTGAAGGACTATGTGTCATACACGACCACAATTGGGATGCTTGGACTCCCAAGCGGCGACTATGTCCTCCCAATTCAGGCCCCACTCCCTACTACTTTGGAAAATCTCAGAGGGACTTAAGGAAGATTACAGAGAAAAGACCTCTAACTCAGAAGGGTGGTAAACTTTACTAGTCACTCCAGGAGCCCAAACAGTGATTAGTGGCAGACAATATACCTCGTTTTTTGGATTTATAGGAGGTAAAGGCCTAGAAACCTCTCCAGTACTGAGAGAAGCGGTGCTAGAAGAAGATGATCTGGTCAAGGAAGATGATTGGGTAAGAGACACGAAATATTTTTCAAAGAGAACGGAAAGCTGAGATTTGTCAAAAAGACAGTACTGAGAAAAGAAAACTCAATCATTGTAATTGAGAGATGGTGGGAAGAAGTGTTCTAACTCCTGAAAGACTACCCGAACAGAGAAGGGAATGAAGTTCAGAAAGGAAGCAGCTAATATCGCAGAAGTTAGATTTTGTATGTAGAAGAAGAGTTTTGGTAAATCCTAAAACCTTCAAAAACCTCCTAATTTATATGTGATAAGGAGTCCTTTGGGTTGCTGAAAAGGATCCAATAAGCTGGAAACTGAGCTAACTGCTAAAACTGATGAGGCAAGTCACCTCCAAAACTAGCCGTTATAGAAAACAACGCTACTCTTTAGATGTTGCGATTTAAAGATGGTAATTTAGGAGCCACGAGCTTCGAGCTTGCTGGGCGTAAAGAGGGGTAGTGATGGGTCAAACGGGTACGAACTAGGTGAACCTACTCAAACGGACGCAAGCTCTAACACGAATACTTGAAAGTCCAAATCACAAGTTATAGAGGAAAAGTGGGCAGCGACTTCTTCCCACCAACCTCCCAGGTGACCGACCTTAAGATGAGCTTGGGAGAGATCTCACCGGACCACGACCTTCGACCCAGTGAGCTCCAATCTATCTCATACATCTTCCATGCCACAACTGAATATCTACAACTCTTAACACACTCCATGAACTCATGATCACTCATCCTAACCTTTTAAAAGAGATAGCCGAGACCCTCGGCGCCCACAGGTAGTCGCGGAGTTGGTCTTAAGGTCGTTAACTAGCTTGTAACTTTTGGCCGGAGACGTGCATGGCAAGATATCCCAACTTTGGGAAACTCCATTATTCTAGGAGCAATTGGTGGGATATGATAAGATCTCACAATTATCCTAATTGCCTACTATCACCTAATTGAAGAGCCATGATCAAAGAGGTAACTGATTATTTGGTATATATTATCGAAACACATAGTCCACGGACAACACATAATAGATTGAGATAATTTACTCAGGATTAGTCTCTCAATATACTAACTTAGGCATTGGAGCTATCATCAAGGCGACAACCCACCCCAGTGATCTAATCTTGTTGTCTCCAAGTTGCAGTTAAAGACATCATCACGAATCAGGTGACTCGGAGACCATTTTCGAGCTCCATCAACATCATATTATAACTTATGTTATTTTGTTGGTCAACTAGGTCTTAGTTAGGACTACATAATTTGTCTTCTATGCAAATTTGTTATTTTTTTTAATCCAATCTTGATCATTTTCTTTAGAATATTCAATATCAATTTATTGAATTTTAAAATTAAATAAATTTAATTGACGTGACTGATAGAGCTCGGGAGTAGCCTTCGAGTCTCCCTAAACCACAATGACGTCCGTAATCACAACCTGAGAAGAAAAAGAGTAGGTCACCGGAGTGGGCTATCGCCTGGGGAAGAGCTCCAATGCCTAAGTTAGTATTCTGAGAGAGTAATCTCGTGTAATTAACTCCAGAACACTATGTGCTTTGTAACTAGACTGTTTGTAATTTGATCATATATTGAATTTTGTAAGTTACCTCTTTGGTTAGGGCTCTTCTTTTACGTGTTGGTAGGGAATTAGGATAATTGTGAGATTATATCGTATCCCGCCAATTGCTCCTAGAATCGTGGAGTTTTCCTAGGTTTGGATATCTTGCCATTCAAGTCTATGATCGAGAGCTACAAGCTCGCTAACGACCTTGGGACCAACTTTGTGACCTGCCCAAGGATGTCGAAGGTCTCGACTATCTTTTCTAGGTGGTTGTGCCAAGTGATTAAAGGCTTTAGGAGGGTGTTAGGAGTTATCCATAGTTTGTCGTGGCATGGAAGATGGATGAGGCGGATTGGAGCTCACCGGGTCAAAGGTCATGATCCGGTAATACCTCTCTTGAGCTCATTTAGGAGGTCAGGGACCTGGGAGGTCAGTGGTATTAGGTCATTGCACACCTTTCCTTTTTGACTTGTGTGTCTGATTTTCAGGTATTAAGGTCGAATATTTAAGCCCATTTTGGTTGACTTAGCCGGGTCGTGCCCATTTCTCCTATCATTACCTCAGTCTAGGCCAAGTGAGCTCAAAGGTAGTGGCGCCTAAATTACCATCTTTAAGTAGCGACCTTTGAAGGGTCGCACCGTTTTCTCTGTGATGGCTAGTTTTTGGAGGAGATGTGCCTCATCCATTTTTTGCAGTTGTCTCGGTTCTTGGAGTATTGGAACCTTTTCAGCAACCCAAGGGACTCATTATCTCATATAAATTAGAAGTCCTTTGAAGATTTTAGGATTTACCTAAACTCTTCTCTAGCTTGTGAGAATTCTGCCCACAGAATCTCTTCTCTGTTATACCTTTTGCTCTCTTCTTCGAATTTCTTTCTTTTTTTGCTCAATAAAGGATTTAGAGTCCATAACAATTCTCTTCTTAACTCTCAAGGAATTTTTACAAGTGAGTTTTCTTTTTCCTGCTACCTCTTTTTGGAAAAATTTCATCTTTTCCTTTTTCCAAGTCAAAAATGTCTTTTGCATCTCTTGCTAAGTCCTCTGCGTGCCCCTTCTCTCCATTTTGGAGAGGTAGAGTGTCCTTTTGCCCTACTGACCTGGAGTATGGGGTATTTTATTTTCCCCCAATTTCTACGAAGTCCCCCCTTCCCTAATCAAAAGTAAGGTTTACTGGCCGTCTGAGTTAGAGGTCTTCCTCACGTCTTCTTCTTCAGGACCCACTGAGATTTTTGAAATCAGTGGGGAGATGGGATTGGAGAAAGGCGACATAGTCGCTGCTGAGAAGGGCGAGCACCCTTGTAGTCGGTGTGATGGACACATAGGCCTCTACGTCACCAGCCTTAGAGGGGGCATTCTTCTGCCCCATCTGCACCCTTCGATGGATATCAAGTAGCTATAAAAACATTGGAGAACTCATGAAGGCTACCAATGAGGAGAAGAGAAGATTTAAGTTCAAATCTAAAGAAGATGGAGTTAAAGCTTTAAGGAGAGATGCAATGAATGGATTGAAGATTCATGCATATAAAAACTTATACTTCAAGTATAAGAATGATACTTTGAAGATGAAAGAAGCATTGATCAGTACAAAGGAGGGAAGAGCTGCTTGATTTCCCAATAATCTTTTACGAACAACCATTAAAGGATGAAGAGCAACCAAGGAAGTAATTCAACTTGTGGATGATAGAAGACATCAATGAGGAGTGTACAATCAAGGAGCAAGCCCTTGGGGGCTTTGGGAATCAAGTTGGAGAACCTTGGAAGGCTTGGGAAGAAGTTAGCGAGGTGCAAAACGAGTGTGGCACGGAGATGGCACGAGAAAGCACCAAATGGCACAAAAAGATAAACATCTGGTGCTCTACAGTAAGAGATTCGGTGCCCGATCTCTGCACTGGACAACAGCACTAAAATTCCAGAGAATTATCGGTGCCATGACTGGTGTGTCACCCAACACCGGTTGATCCCTTTTCCAATTTTCCCCTTTTTTGGTCCCAAATGTGATCTTGACCCTTTTGGACTCTTTCACTTGTTTTTAATGACTTTTGTTTATGTTTTAAGCTAGTTTAGATGGCTAAACAAGTCTCTAATCATTCCTAGGGTTTCATAGTGTTGAGACTATAAATAGTTCTCTATTTTGTAATCGAAAACCAACTTATTCTACAAACACAATTCAAATAATTGGGAGAATCCTTTTGGATTAAATACAACTTTTTCTTGAGTGTTCATCTAATGGCTCTTCTAGGGTTCTTAGTGAAACTCTAGAGATCTTTAATACTTGGCTAGCGTAATTGAGTTGAATTAGGAATACAATCCATTAGATCATATTGTGGGACATTATGGTCAATGGTTCTAGCTTGAACCTCTTGCATGAAGTCTTAGGTGGATCTCAAATTGGGTGTTTTGATTTTTGATTGAAGGAGGAAGGGTTCCTTTCAAATTTGAGATCACATCATCGTTTTGGTATCAGAGCTTAGGTTTTTCATCAAGAGGTTTGCCTATCTTTAATTGCTTTCTTGTTTAAGTGTGGAATCATGTTGTTTCTTCGAAATCCTATGATCTTACGTGTTTTTGTGTTTGTTCTTTTACATTAATCCTACTTCTTCTCTTGTGATCCATTGTGAATTGTGGAATTGTGTCCAAGACAAAAAATCATGTGCAATTCAATTTGTTTGGTGATTCTACTTCTTCAACCATCTCTACAAAAACAAAAGGTACAGAAAAAAAATTAAAAAAAGAAAAAAGAGAGAGATGAAAGATCTCCAAACCTGAAAAAGTCAAAAAAATTACAGAAATTCGAAATTGAATTTGAGGTACCAATTGGAAGTTGAATTCAATTGATATGTTGATCAAATTGATGAGTAGAGCTTGAATTGTGATATACTATATTGAATTGCCTATTTACCTTTTGGAAATTTGATATTATGAAACTTGATTAATTGAAATTGTTGAAAATTTGGATCACAAACTCTTTGACCTCAAGGTGTTTGATAAATTGCCTTTTGCCTGTTTTCCTTGAATTCTAAGTGTTTGATCATTTGTCTTGTGTTCATTGGCCATTATCTTTGAAACTCTTATCTCTTTGCATCTTATATGTTACAAGATATGAACTATTTGTTTTGAGTTCTTGATGTTTGAATTGATTGTCTTGTTGAGTAATTGACAACTCTTGAAGTTGCATTAAGAACTTGAAGAAGAGCTAAGAGAGGAAAAAGGCACATTAGAGCGAGAAAAAGCCATTTCTAAGAGTGATACACGAGTGGATTGTGAGGATATACAAATTCCCCCGTTTTTGTTTGTTCATTTTGTAGGTACATCATGAATAAATTTTCATCTCAATCATCTTATCATGAGGAAAGAAGGGAGACATCAAATCCTAGTTCTTCTAAGACTTATGTGCCATATGAAGGGGTCGGAAGGAAGAGCCAACAAATGCATCCATCTAGAAAGAGATATGAACATATAGGTATGATGATGGTTACTACCATGACAATGAAGGGAGGCCAAGAAGATATGGAAGAAAAGGAGGCCATTGTAGACATCTTGGGAGCCATCATATGACCATCCCATATTTTTATGGTACATTTGATCCGGAAGTTTACCTTGCTTGGGAAAGAGAGGTAGAACTTGTGTTTGCAAAGCATGACTACTTGGAAGGTCAAAAGATGGAGCTAGTTGTTGATAGCCATGGGAACGAAGCCTTAGCTTGGTGGAAATATTGAAGAATACATGGAGTATATATTACTACATAGGAAGGATCGAGGAAATATATGAGAGAAAGATATGCGCCAAAGCTCTATTACATGGTTGTTACTCAAGGATCCAATTGTGTGAAATAGTACCAAGAAGAGTTGAAAAATGCATTGAAGAGAGCTAAAACAGTGGAGTATGAAGAAGATAAAATGACAAGATTTCTCAATGGCTTGAATCCAGATATTTGGGAATTAGTTGAGCCATACTACTATAACTATCTTGAAGATATGGTTCACATGGCCATTCAAGTTCAAAGACACGTGAAGAAAAGGAAGACAACACATGGGAAGTCTTATGAAAACTCAACTTATAGCCCTTCTTCAACATCTAAGGTGCAAGTGGCTTGTTCAAAGGAAGAGAAACTCATTCCTAAGGGGCAAGAAGTGAAGACCAAGCTAGGTGACAAAGTGCAAAATCAAGAGACTCATAATCAAGGGAAGTAAGATATTGATAACGAGACTCTTCTTGAAGAGGATGAACATATGGAGACCATCAAGAATGCAATGCAAAGGATTGAAGTAATAATGAAAAAGATGGAGGAAGGTATTAAAAGGGAAGAACATGAGGGGAAAAATGAGAGAGAGCTTGAGAAAGAAAAAGAGTGAGAGAGAAAAGAATAAGAGAAAAAGATGAAAAATGAGAGTGCCATAGAGAGAAAAGAGATGAGTTTCTTTGAGAGGCCAGATTTGAGTGAACAAACAGAGATCTTTCATGGAAAAGAAAAAGGGAATGAGAGCGCCTTGGTTCTCCAAAAGGGCAAAGAGGATTTCATCCCCATTTCTAACATTGACCATTCATTATCTAGTTATCTTGTTAATAATTTTCAGGTTTATAAAGGAGTAAAGAAGATGGAGGAGGAAAACGACAAAAGGGAGATGAATGCTATGTTAAAGTGGTACACTCTTATCTATACACTTGGTGATAGTCTATTGAAATTTGAATAGGCAAGATTGCTTTCTATGACTAAATGTGTGCTTAGAAATGCTTATGATGTTCATAAGCAAGGTGCTATACTGAAATTTCTTGATCATGATGATTTCTTATTAAGAGAAAGCATGTCTTATACTTCTTTGAATTTAGTGACACCTTTTATGGATTTTGAGTTTATGAAGGAATCCCTTGTGAAAGAATATGCTTGTGATTATGTGTTTGATATGTGAAGACAAGTCATACATAATGAAGTTTATAAACATGATTATTCTTTGTTTGTTGGAAATGCTATATTCATGCCTATGGATTCTATGTGTGAATTGTTGATACTTGATATTCATGAGAATTACTTGGAGTCACATTCTTTGGTATTGGGATACTTGAATGTCTTGTTCAAGCATGGATTTGGGACATAAATGAATGAAATTTCAAGGTTTGTCTTAGATGATCGATTATTGTGGATATTTGATGTAACCATCCTTGATTCAAAATTCTATCTTTGTGGTCTCATGCGCTTATTCTTTGTTGATTCTAGGTCATTGATTCTCTTGTGTGAAATCTATTTCATTGTTGATGTGATAAGAAAGTCCAAGCTTATTGAAAATCATTGTTTGTTGGAAATTTGTGAAGAAGCTTGTGAATTTGATGATAATATGCATAAAGAAGGAACTTTACATGTTCTTGAGTATTCTAAGCATGATGAATTCTTTGGCTTGTTGATTCTTAAGAGTCATGAAATTGCCTTTGGGAGTACACATGGAAGTCCTAAGTCCTTAAAAGTACGTTGTAGGACTACCCATGAGAAAGAAATCTATGATTGTGGGAGTATATTTGTTGAATTCTTGTGATAGGGCATATCAATATCTTGAAGAGAAATTGATCTTTAGTGACGGTGATAGACTTCATATTAATGAAATCTTTGTGCTATCTATGTGTTTAATCTCTATATGGCATGTTTGGTGGAACTACTTGATGATATAGATTATGTTTTGTGCCATGAATAGAGATATGATGAGATTTTCGAAATCTTTGACATATCCCCTGTTTTTAGATAAGCATAATGATGTCCATCTTGACAATTTGATGAGATTTAGCATATGTGAAGAGTATTCACTCATTCCTTTTATACATATGATTAATTCTTTTGATGGACTACACATATATGCTCTTGTTAGGGATTGTTTCTTGACTATAATGTCTTTGAATAATAGATTTAGAGAACCTTTATATCATGGTTTATGGGGTAGTAAACCAATGGGATTTAATGCCTTATTGTCTTTTGCTTTAAATGCTACAACCTTGTTTTTTTTGTTGCTTTAAGTGGCTTGAATTCCTTATCTATGATGTTTCTTCTAATGAGCTTATTGAATTAGAGAAGGAATACATATCCATCAAAGAACGACCACCACCTTTAAAGAAGGGAATGGTAAGACATTGTCAAGTTCTAACTTCCATGAAAGAGAACTTGGAGTTAATTGGCAAGTATTCTTTTGATTCTTCAATCCCTGTTAGTGATCATTCTATTTTCTATGTAGGACTTAAAGATTCGAGGTCGAATCCTTTTGAGTTGTGGGTAAATGATGCATATCAAGGAGCTATCAAGACATTGGAGAACTCATGGAAGCTACCATATGAGGAGCAGAGAGGATTCAAGTTCAAATCTAAAAAAGATGGAGTTAGAGCTTCAAGGAGAAATGCAATGAATGGATTGAAGATTCATGCATATAAAGACTTATACTTCAAGTATAAGAATGATACTTTGAAGATGAAAGAAGCATTGATCACATTTGCACAAAGGAGGGAAGAGTTGCTTGATTTCCAAACAATCTTTGAAGAACAACCATTAAAGGATGAAGAGCAACCAAGGAAGGAATTCAACTTGTGGATGATAGAAGACATCAATGAGGAGTATACAATCTAGGAACAAGCCCATGGAGGCTTTGGGAATCAAGTTGGAGAGCCTTGGAAGGCTTGGGAAGAAGTTAGCAAGGTGTGAAACGAGTGTGGCGCGGAGATGGCACGAGCAAGCACCGGATGGCACAAGAAGATAAACAACTGGTGCTCTATAGTAAGAGATCCGACATCGGATCTCTACACAGGACAACAACACTGAAATTCCAGAGAATTATCGGCGCCATGATCGGTGTGTCACCCTGCTCCAGTTGATCCCTTTTCCAATTTTCCCCTGTTTTGGTCCCAAATGCGATCTTGACCCTTCTGGTTGATTTCACTTGTTTTTAATGACTTTTGTTTATGTTTTAAGCTAGTTTAGATGGTTAAACAAGTCTCTAGTCATTCCTAGGGTTTCTTAGTGTTGAGACTATAAATAGTTCTCTATTTTGTAATTGGAAACCAACTTATTCTACAAACACATTTCAAACAATTGGGAGAATCCTTTTGGATTAAATATAACTTTTTCTTGAGTGTTCATCTAATAGCTCTTCTAGGGTTCTTAGTGAAACTCTAGAGATCTTAAATACTTAGCCAGGGTAATTGAGTTGAATGGAATTCAATCCATTAGATCATATAGTGGGACATTATACTCAATGGTTCTAGCTTGATCCTCTTGTTTGAAGTCTTGGGTTGATCTCAAATTGGGTGTTTTGATTTTGATTGAAGAAGGGTTCCTTTCAAATTTGAGATCACATCACCCCTTGTTAATGAATCAAAGGCCACAAACAGACCTTCTCCAGGCATTGATCGGATTGAATCTAGAGAGGATACAGACATTACCTTTTTCAATTTTTCAGATAGAAGATGAACATCAGAATCTGTTTACAGTCACCGGCAATTGTCTCCAACCATTGCTTCTATTTCATCACACGAACGTTTGCTTCCAGTGTACGTCTCACGAACATAGCAATGGGATAAACATGATTGAACTGCTAGATTCAATTGTGAATATTGTTCTTCTCGTTTTTCGATTTCTCTGAACTCTCTATTTTTTTTTTTTTTTGTTATATGTAGACATTCTGATAGAAAAAAAGAACTCTAAAGAAAGAGAGAGGCGTCCTATTCAAAAACCCTA
>JAOXNR010054139.1:0-13028 GCA_028571225.1 Parsonsia alboflavescens | reverse complement strand
TTGTTCGTCTCTTGAGAAATCACCCTCGGAATTGCAGCTGTAAATTTGCTTGGAGCTTGTTGACAGCCAAACTCCTCCGTCAACAACCCTGTGAAGAAATGCACTGCCTCCTGTTCTATTTCCTCCGGTTCTGTCAGCCAATTGCCGTCCTTATCTTGAATTTTATGAATTTGGAGAGCCGCCTTCCTAGAGTGCCAATAAGATGAAAAGTAAGATGTATTCCCTTCTTCGTCTTGAAGCCATTTGATGAGTGATTTCTGCTTCCAGTAAATTTCTTGGCTCTTCAAATGGAATAGCAGATCGGCCCTTGCTCTGTACAGCAGGTCGCGGTTCTCCACTGAAGCATCTGCCATATAAATTTCTTCTCGAGTGGAGACCAAGTTCTCTGCTTTCTGAACATTAGTCTGAACATTGCCAAACAACTCTTTGTTCCAGACTCGGAGCTTTTTCTTTAGACGGAGCAGCCCCAGCTAGCCGTTGCAGACCGTCGCCCTCTACTGGTTGCTGCCAAGATGATGTAACCACCTCTCGGAAGCCTTCTTGTCGGAGCCACATACATTGAAAGCGGAAATTGCGTGGTCCAGACCGTTCGGCTACCTTTGTAGTGACAAGTAGCTGACTATGGTCAGATGGGGTGCGCTGCAAATGCTCAACAGCAGTGCTGGAAAAAGTGTTATGCCAACTCTCATTCACCAAGACTCGATCCAGTCGACGCCAAAGTGGGAGAAAAGTATTGCAATACCACGTGTAGCAACTGCCCATAAAAGGTAAATCCAATAAGCCGCTGTGCTCTAAACAGTTATTAAATTCTCGAATGGGTCTTAACGCAGGAGAGGAGCCAAGACTCTCATCCAAACTCCGTACCACATTAAAATCACCCCCGATCAGCCACGGCCCTGACATTAATGTAGAAACTTCAGCCATCTCAATCCACAACTTTCTACGATCTATATAGTCGCAAGCGGCATAAACAAAAGACATGGTACAATCTCCATCCATTCCCAAGTACCGTCCCACTTTACAAGTCAACATTTGATTTGTATCTCTCTTCACTAAAACAGGCAAATCAGACTTCCAAAATAACCAGATTTTCCCATTAACGTTAGAATAATAATGAGGCAATTTCAGTTTGTATGCAATGGTTGCAATGCAAGATGAATTAACTAGGCATTCCAGAATTGCAATGATGCTAATCTTGTGATGCAAGATGTGGAGTTTCAATTTGTCCAAGGAGGAAGGGTTACCTATTCCTCGTATGTTCCAAATTAGGAGGGATGTCATGTTGATTAATTGGAGGAAGAGCAAGGTCGGGATTGTTGTCTGGTGACCACATTAGAAGGAGGAATGTCCTTTGTCTTTCGAACAATATTAGGGGGAGCGGACTGAGCAGCACTTATCTCTGGAAGTTCCACAACGAGATATCCCCGGATTGCATTTACAGCATGTTGATTCGAGGAAGAATCCCCCGACGTACAAGAGTGGGAGTCTCTTGCCTGCTCAATACCCGGATCAACTTCTAGAGAATTCTGAACTGTCTGCAATACTAGTTGCATCTGTGGAATATGTTCTGCTGAATACGGCTGCTGGCTAGCCGAAACATCTGCAGAAGATTGCTCAGCAGTTTGATTACCCCCTTGGCCTTCTGGAACTGGAACTGGGACTACATTTGCTATGACTGGCGGCTGGACAATTTGCGTCGGAGCCCCAGGCTCTCGTTCCATATCTGATGATTTTCTCTGCTGCAATGGAGTCGCCACAGCAATCCCTTCTGTTGGGGTTCCTTTTTGTTGCACGGATTGAAGCACTGTGGGGTCTATAGTTTCTGTATCCCTAATCTTCCACACCTGCAAGGACTTCACTGGCGGATTATGCTGGAGTACTCGTGGAGCAGCAGGGGTCATCTTTTCCTTCAGGGTGGGAGCTTTCTTCTCCTTCAAGGCAGGGTTTTTCACATGACAGGTGTCCTGAGAGTGGCCAATTTTCCTGCAGAAGGAACAATATCGTAAGGTGTGTTCATACTAGATTGTCTGCCAGAAGCCAGAATCCCCTTGGTTAATCTAAATGAGCTACGGCAGTGTGCGCAGCAAATCAACCCCGACACACACCCTAGCCATACTCGGCCTTGACAAGTTCACCGTGGGAACATCAATCTTCAGAGGCTTACCGATGACGGCAGCAAAGGAGTGCAGGATCTCTTTCCGGAAGAAGTGGATGGGAAGATCAGGGAAGGAGACCCATGCCCGGAACAGTCGACGGTTCTTCTTTTAAGTGGAATTGCGGCGTCCACTTTAGCACCCTCATCGGAGTACCATTGAGCATCCAGACACCCTTCAGCCATAAGCGGCAGTAATCTTCTTCATGGGAAACTCGAATCAGTACATGTTGAGCATTTATCAAACCAATGGTGAATTCGCCTTTTAGCCTATTGTTTGGAATTACTTTCGAATGGTATCAAGAGCTGGTTTACCATAGGAAAACTTCCCTATCAGAGCTAACTTGAATGGAGCAGCGAGGGTTTCGACTTCCTCCTTGGAGAAGAAAAAGGCCGCTCCCCTTTGAAGACTTGCGATTGCTTCACTAGAAATACCGAGGGAATGACTCTATCGCTGGTGTGCCCCTTGAAGAGGGATGAGAAGGAGCCCTTTCCCCATGGAGGTGCTGCCGCCGGCTAGGTAGGATCCGATGGCGGCGTAGCAGCCACCATCATCCGTGTGGGAAAGACGTTGCTGCTGTCCTGCAACAGTGCTAGGAAGTGTTCCTAAGTTTGGTTTCAAAGTCAGAAAGGTTGTCTAAAATTTCGGCTGTGGGTGCAACAGTCTACAGTTTTTAGAAAATGCGGCTTTGACTTCAGCTGTGGGGGAAAGATTTTCTAATGTTGTGGTTGTAGGTTGGCAAAAGTGCAGCTGTGGGGGAAGGATTTTCCAATATTGCGGCTATGAGGAAAGGTTTTCCAAAATTGCAGCTCTGGACTAAGGCTGTCGGTTGCTGCTGCTTGGACTCCGAGGAGGAATCTCCGGCGAAGGCAGCGGCACTTTGTCTCTTTCGAACCACCGTTAATTTCCCAGCTTTGCTGTGCTGGGGATTCGTGCCCTCCGTTGTTCCTGCAGGAAGAAGAAACCCGTTCTCTGGGTTGCTTCAGTTTGGGAAGGGATTGGGAATGGTGGGTATGGTTTTTAGAGAGAAGGTGGAGAATTCATGTTAGAGAGAGAACTCCTCCCAACAGAAAGAAATACATATGAGGAATTGATTCAGTTTCTACTAATTAAAAATATTTGTACCAAAAAGTATAAATAGTAATGGAGTTAGGCTCTAGATGTTAGGAGAATAATTTATCTTCTAATATGAATCAACCTTTTTATTAGGATATGAATTTTTTCTCCAAATTAAATTTGCCACATGTCTGTCAAGTGTTTAGTTTCACAATGTAACTTTTTTGGAGAATGGTGTTTAATTTGAATAAAAGGTTAAGCATAATATTATGAGGGACCACAAAGCTTAGTTAAAATAGAGACATAAAATAGATATTACATTATTCACAATTGATGGAGCTCGGAAATGATCTTTGAGTCACCCCGAACCATGATGATCCGTGCAATCGCAACCAGAAATGGAAAATTGGATCACCGGGGTGGACTGTCACCTAGAGGAAAGCTTCGGTGCCTAAGTCAGTATTCTGGGAAAGTAATCTTTGTGTAAATCAGCTAATCTGTCCGTGAACAGTGTGTGATTCGATAATATATACCGAATAATTGGTTACCTCATTGATCATGACTCTTCAATTATATGAAAGTAGATAATTAGGATAATTGTGCGAACGTATCGTATCCCACCAATTGCTCTGAGAATCGTGAAGTTTCCCTGGGTTGGGATACCTTGCCATGCACGTCTTTGGTCGAGAGCTATAAGCTCATTAACGACCTTTAAACCAACTTCACGACCTACTTGTGAATGCCAAAGGTCTCGACTATCCCCTTCAGAAGATCACGATGAGTGATTACAGGTTCATAGAGTGTGTTAAGAATCGTAGAGATTTAGTTGTGGCATGGAAGACGTATGAGATGGATTGAAGCTCACCGGATCGAAGGTCGTGATTCAGTGAGATCTCTCTGAAGCTCATTTTAAGGTCTGTGACCTGGGAAGCCAGTGGGAAGAGGTCGCTGCCCACCTTTTTTCTTAACTTGTGTTTTGGACTTTTAGGTATTCAGGTTGGGGCCTAGGTCCATTTGGGTCGGTTCATTCGGGTCGTGCCCGTTTTTCCCATCATTACCCCCTTTAGGCATAGCGAGCTCGAAATCCGTAGGTTGGCATTATTCTTCATCGACAAAGGACTACAAAATCATACAATTGTTAATTCGAGGTTACTTTGACCATTCTGTGAGCATAAGAAAAGAATGCTAGACATGATTTTACCAAAAGGTCAGTTCTTCTTCGTGGGTGAAAGCAGAGAAGATTGTCCCCATTGGATACATTCAACATCTCAAGGGAGGAAAAATTTATTCATTGATTCGGAGATCTGGTCACAAGACAATTTTGCCCTTTTAATTACACCATGTGTTGGTCATGTGATCTCCTCAGCTGTGTGTGTGAGCGGAAATTGTTGGTATGAACCATTATGACAAATCGTAAAATCATGTAGAACTGTTATGGTAGAAAAAAAAGACATGTGAGATCATTTCATAGTTTGCTTTGAACTTTTGGGACTATATTGATGCCCTTTCTTAAATGGTCTCTTATTAGTCCACGCGAGAGTGGACCTAACAAATATCTATATATATATATATATATATGTGTGTGTGTGTGTGTGTGTGTATTAGGAAAAATTTTGAAGGTACATTACATTGGAAAAGATGATACATCAATACTTTTAATAGTTTTTTTTCCCTCTCCTACTTCTTGTACTCACGATGTTATTGTTTGTACAGTGAGACACATTTTCATTTTTATTACTGTTTCATGAGGATAGACCCAACATAACGAAATTGATTCAGTTTCTACTAATTAAAAGTATTTGTACGAAAAAGTATGCATAGTAATGGGGTTAGGCCTCAGATGTTAGGAGGACGATGATTTATCTTCTAATATGAATCAACCATTTATTAGGACATGACCTTTTTTTCTCCCTTTAAAATTTGTTACATGTCTGTCAAGTGATCCGTTTCACGGTGAAACTTTTTTGGAGAATGGTGGTTAATTTGAATAAAAGGTTGGCCATAATATTGCACCGGACCACAAAGCCTATTTAAAATAGAGAGATAAAATAGATATTATGTTTTTCACAATATTTAAAGGAAAAACTTAAAAGTACCTGGCATAATGTACCTGCCTGGCATGTCAATCTTGTAGGCATTGTTGTTTCATTCTTTCAAGCACCTTGAATGGCCTGTCTTCAGAAGGCTGCAACTTCCCAAACCTGCCGGCTGGAAACCTCTCCTTTCAGAGCTGAATCCAAAGCAGATCACCTTTTTCGAACATGACCTTCTTCAGATACTTATCAGTCCGCTACTTATACTGTAAATTCTGTTGGTTAATCTGAGCATGAACCTGAGAATGCAGCTCCTTGATTTGTCTAGCATGTACCTCTGCATCAAAACTGAACTGACTGTGAACTGGTAACTGAGCAAGGTCCAGTGGAGAACCTGTCGCTGAATTGACAACCCCTTTTTCCATTAATTCGTGCACCTATTGCTATAGCTCCTCATGCTCCTTAGGACTCATGTGATGGGCTACCTTATTAGGAATTACACACCAGGCATCAAGTCTATACTGTGCTGGATGTCCCTCATAGGTGGTAAACCTGAAGGCATCTCCTCTAGTACCACCTGAGCGAATTCCTGCAACAATGGTGTAATATGTTCAGGAAGCTCGGACTGTTCTGCAATTTGTTCTAGAACAACCAATGCAAAAATTTTAGTCACCTTGCTCATTTCCTCAGGAAATTTTGGTCCGGATAGCAGATTCTTTTTGGCCTCCTTTATCAAATCCGAAGGACCTAGTGTGATACTCTCGCCATCCTTGCTGAAGGTGTATGTGTTTCGAAATCCATCATATTTCGTCTCCCGATCATGCTGCCATGGCCTCCCTAACAGAATGTGACAAACATCCATAGGAACAACATCACACCAGATCTCGTTAGTATATTTCTTACCAATTGAAAACTGTACCAGACATCTTTTGTTGACTTTCACTTCGTTGCCCTTCTTCAACCACTACTGTTTATAAGGCTGTGGATGTTCAACTGTTTCTAAACCTAATTTATCTACCATCATTGTGGAGACCACATTCTCACAACTACAGCCATCAATGATCATGTTACAATCCCTTCCTCTGGTGGTACATCGGCTATGAAAGATGTTATGCTGTAACCATGACTCTTCTTCTGCTGCAGCCACATATAGCACTCGCCTAATCACAAGTGACCTCCCGAATTAGCATACACAATTCCCTTCTCGTTCTGTACGTCCTCAGGTTAATCTTCATATTCATCAAGCACCAGTTCAATGACTTCCTCACTGAGTGTCACGAATTGCCTGTTTGGACAATCTGTGGCAAAGTGTCCAATACCCTGACATTTAAAACAGAGCTTAGCCATCGCTGCACCTTTGCCAGTCCTACTGTGTTGTCCTTACTTGACTATTGATTTACCCTTTTCTCCTTTATCCATAGCCGCTGCCACTGAAGAGGATTAACTACTGGGTTTGCTCTGAAATCTATTTGAAGATTTACACCTTGAACCACTGTTCTTCAGTTTACACTGTCCTTCGACTTTCAGAGCTAGTCTGCAAACATCTTCATATGACTAGTATTGTTGCAATTGAACCACATCTGCAATTTCGACCTCAATCCTGCCAAAAACCGAGCCACCGTCTGCTCAGATTCTTTAGCCGCATCACATCTCATCTGCAGACGATCAAATTCCTCAATATACTCTTCCACCGACAACTGAAGCTGCTTAACAGTACGATATTCAATAAAAGCCTCCAGCCTATAGTGAGTAGGCAGAAATTTTTTTGGCAACAATTTCTTCATCTTATCCCAAGTCTCAATTTTCGACTTCTCCTCTCTAGCACATTACTTCTTAACACCATATTGAAGCACGTTTTCTTAATTTAATAGCAACAATTTTAACCTTCTGCTCCTCAGTCAGATTTTGAATATCAAAAATTCGTTCAGCAATTTGTAACCAATCTATAAACTTATCAGGATGAGCCTTACCTTCAAAATCAGGAATCTTGATTTTCATACCGAAATTTTGGAAAGAAGATTGTTTGCCAGATTTTTCTGCTCGATTACGCCACCGGTTCAAAACCCCAAACGGATTGACTTCTTCCCCCTCATCATCGGTTTCAATCTCTGATTCCTCTCCCACCTTAAACTAAACTCCCAACCTAGCCTGTGCCAGTTGTTGTTCGAAGTCTTGGATCCGCAATCTCAGCTCTTCGTTTCCTCTGTTTCGCACGTCTCGTTGACAAGATTGTTTGTCTTCCTCAGGAATGACTCCACGTCCCCTTCCAGCACGACTCCTTCTACGACCAACACAATTCTGTTCAGCCATTGGTGAAGCCAACCTAGTGCTCTAGTTCCAAATGATGCAAAAACAGACCATGAAACTGGGGTGAATAGAAGAAAAGGTGGAAATTTGCAAAAACTATCTAAATTTCTATATTGCGACAAAATTGTCAAAATTAATAAACCCCCGAATCCAAAAACAACTTGAATAGTATAACCTAACCCTAACCAAACATAAAAAACAACAAAATTACCAAAATAATCCTAAACATAAAAAAAAGGATCCAAAAGTCCATCAAAACGATCCCGGATGGCTCAAAACCGCAACAACACATGGTAAAGCAATGTGTATTGACCATTGAGCCATTTCCAATCACTCAGCCAAATTTAAGCCCATTTCGAGCTCGAGCCATTTGATTACTACTAGTGCTTTTGGCCTTGCATCACTATTGCTCACCAAAATAAGCTAAAAGTTGATGAACCCGAAATTTAAAACTCTGAAAATAAACAAATGAAATTTTCTATAGCACCGAGATTCCTTTTTTTGGACCATTTTTATGCGGAAAATAGTGTAAAAATATCTAATTTTAAATTGGAATTAGAAAAACCCCTCATTATAGTCTAAAGGTAGAGCAAATTTTTAGTCTTGACAAATCCAAATCGATCCCCTATTTTGAAAACGTAATGGATTCTGAATGAGTTACAAGTTTCTAACCAAAAACCCATATATAGGGGAAGAGAATGGTATAATTTTCTCCTTAAAATCCAGAAAAACATGGTGATAAAATTTGCTTAAAATTAGTCAAAAATCATAATTTGCCAAAGGATTTCGAAAGTAACTATTATTACTTTCGACCAAGAAAGATGAGAAAAAATTTTAGACAGTCAAATGCTCACCAAAAAGCTGAAAATTTTCAAATCAAAATTGACATACGATGACAAATTTTTATAATTTATTTATACATAAAAACCATGGAAAAATTAAGTGTGAAATCAAGATTATTGGCCAAAACCAACTTTGCTTAACATGGCAAAGACACGAGTCAGTTTTTGACCAACTTATTCTCAATTTTTCACTTAATTTTTTTGCGTTTTTCATGAAAAAAAAATCGATAATAATCTCTTCTTCCATATGCCAGTTTAAGATTGCAAAATTATTTTTAATCCAACTTCATGTTTCCTAAGTTTTAATTAACGATGTCACACTAAATTAATGTCTTTTTAGTTTATTTTCCTTTGACCATTTTTGATAGTTCTAATTTATCAACCTTTACTTTTAAAGTTTCTACTTAAAGAAATGTTAAATTTGAAGTCAAGCCTTGGTAGGATTATTTGGCCACTATAAATAATTGTAGTTTTAAATTTAAATCTATATTTTTAGGTTAAAAAATTTAACAAGTATATGAAAACAAAAATAGAAAAAGGGAAAATACAATTTTCTTATAGAAGATTAATTTATGACTCTTTAACCCTTTTTTTTTCACTTTCTTCTTTGTTGTATTATTTATATGCATGGAAACTTAAGCTTTACTTAACTAATTGTTGGACTGAAAGCAACATTTTGAAACAGAAACCTGCATATTAGCAGCATAATTAACTTTTCTATGAATATATGTCTAAGAAAACTTAAGTATATACACCCTCCATTTCAAAATGATTGTCGGTTATACATTTCAAGGCAAAAAGTGTAAGTGAAATACCTATCTTAACCTTTGTTCGTTAACTTTTTCCAATGACATTTATTACATTTACGCACCCCAATTTAAAGAACCACCAATTCCATTATCACCAATCTCAACTTTTAATAAATTCATGGAGGGACAAAATTTTTCAAAATAGTTAATGTTGTGATTACCTTAATTTAGGTGAAAAAACCTTAAACGACAATTATTTTGAAACGGAGGAAGTATTAAAAAAGTCTAAAAAAAAGACTTCATAGATTACCAGGCTCCCACGACAAAACATGTGTATGTCAACTTACCCATCTCATGAAAATAAAAATCAGCTGTATGAATTTAAAATAGAGAAAAGTTTTCTATAAAATGAAAAACTGGATTGGAAAGAAAACTATCAGTAAGAGATAAAGAGTGAAAAACAACTATATTGCAATCTTGACTATTTCTAGACATAATATATTAGGAAAACATGATGCAATTTTTATTGATTGCTTTGTAGAGATTTTCTTTTGCTTTTAATTTCTAGAACCGGAAAACATCAATTTTTATCTCCATTTTTTTTCACCTTTTTCATGTGAGTCTTTATTGATTTTTTTTCTAGCCCTTTTGATCTCCAAAAGAAAACTCCCATCATGTGAAGTGATAAAGTCTTCTTTTCGGGTCCCCGAATCATCTTTTGACTTTTGAATCTCCCAAACTACTTTCCACTTATACATGAGAGATCAAAAAAAGGAATCTCTTTTAAAGGTAGGTTGCATGAAGAGATGATAAATTTATATTTCTAAAGGTGTATTTACATATTTTTAAGTTTCTCAATATTTTTAGTTTCCCATATCTTTTCTGATGTTCTCAAAGTGAATTTCCATTTTATTATTGTTTCACATTGATACAACCAACATATAAAAATATCTATGATGAATTGTTTCAGTTTCTACTTAAAGTAATTCTTCCAAAAGTACTATTTGCTTAGAATGATAAGATAATCACTATTTTTCATTTATAGGAAATTATGTCGATTTGAGTGTGAAGTATTTGTGTATCATCAGCAAATCATTCTTCAGGGTGGTAAGCAAAAGATAATACATAAAACTTCATAATTAATAATTCAAGATTAATAACTAAAACAATATAATATGATTCCTTTTTTTTTGGGGCCGGGGCACCTCAACTCCATGTGCATCTGCCCATGAGTAAGAAGATTATTATTATTTCTCGACCCAATTTGTTGTGGTTATCAGGTTTTTGATGCCCTTGTGCTATGCCTCTTCGTTCAGGCAGATCGTCAACAAGACTCCTTCAAGATGGTTCCAAACGTGTTGGCCTTGGAGGTAATATATTCTTCTATGTGTTAATTTAAGATTGAAAACTTATTTTTAATCCGATTTCCTGTTTCCTAAGTTTGTAATTAATGACTTCACATTAAATTAATATTTTGCTAGTTTATTTTCCTTTGGCCATTTTTTGATGTTCTAATTTATGAACCTTTATTATTAAAGTTTCAAGTTAAGGAAATGTTGAAGTCGGAGCTAAGCCTTGTTAGATTAGTGGTAAGCAGCACTTGGGATCGGGAGGTCTCAAATTGGAGATACGACGAGGGTAGGTGCGATGTCATTATTGATTTTTGAGGGGAGGGATGGGAGTAAGAACAAAAATTATTAAAGTTGGAATGTGAAAATAGAAAAGTCCAAAAAGAGAACAAAAATAAAAGCTAGGACCAAAGTTAAAACATGTAAAATTGTTAGGGATTAAATATGCCAATACATAGAATAGAGATTTCCAGTTATGCTTTTAATTTTTAACTGATCTAAGCATTTTCATTAGAAAAGACTGACCGTAAGTCATAAATTTGTTAGGGACCAAATGTATCAAAAATGAAAAATTAGGACTAAAGTTGCCAAATGTAAATTTTCTAGGGACTGAAGTCTCGAATCTTCCATTTAATATTTAATCCTTAAATAATTTTCGTATTTTGAGATAAATTTTTAAGTTTCAAATACTTTTTTCCTTTGAAAGTTGGTCCTTAATGTTTATTTTTTCACTTTTTAAATGCTTAAACTATTTCCAATTCACAAAATCTTTTGATAGGAATAAAAAATTCACATTTTTTTCTCTTTATTTCTTGAACCACAAAAATTTAATTTTTATCTCCATTTTTTTTTCACCATTTTCACTGGAGTCTTTTTTGATTTTTTTTCTCTACCAAAAGGACGAACAGTGATGGAGCTAAGCCCTAGATATTAGAAGAGGCATCATTTATATTTTCTAATATGAAACAACTATTTTATTAGGATGATAAGATGGTGACAATTTTTTATTATGGTAAATTATGTCAATTCGAGTGTGAAATATTTGTGTGCCATCATTAAATCATTCTTCAGGGTGGTGAGCAAAAGATATTAAATAAAACTTAAAAATTGAAATTAAAAATTAATGACTAAAACAATATAATAAGATTTTTTTCAGGGCCTGGGCACCTGACGCAGACAGACGTGGTGGGTCAAGGATTAAGGAATTTTGGAAGCAATCTTATAACAGAAACTTTAGTTCGGATGAACAGTAGATGCGATGAGAAGTAAAAAGATGAACGGTATGATGAATAGTACCTATGAATGGTCAACGGAACAGTAATCGGTGAACAGTACAATGATGACAATTTCAGAAAACTCAAACTTTGGATAACTCGTCAAAATTTGAGGCTTTTCGAAGATCTAACTTCTGAACTCGATAGAAAATCAAAACATCGAAATTACAGTTCTTCTCTTATAAATAGACTTCAATCTAAAATAGTTAAAGGACGAAGAAAACAAAAAAAACCTTGAGTTCACAAGAAAAGATAGAAAAAAACTCTGAAATATTGTTGATAGTAGATTGAATGCTTAGCTTTTAGACATTCATTCGTATTTAAAAAAGTAGAAGTTCTGTGTTCCTAATCAGACTAGGAAATAAAAATCAGGAAGAAAACAATAAAAAAATAAAACAATTTTTTAAATAAAATTATGTCTAATTAATTAAATAAAATTATTAAACAATCTTGATCTTGATCGTCGACTTGCTTTGTGTCAGCACCTCAACTTCATGTGCATCTGCCCATGAGTATGAAGATTATTATTGTTTCCCGATCCAATATAAAAAGAATAGGTACTAAGAATGCAATCAACTTTTTAAAATTAAGTTTTATTTGAAAATATAATGCAATCTTTATTGATTGCTTTCATAGATTTTTTATTTTTATTTCTAAAGATTAGTTTATATATTTTAAGGTGTCTCTTGATTTTGCCAATCATCATAGGTTAGACACTGGTTATAGAGCCCATATAGGTTTTTGCGATATAAAAAAATAAAATAAATAAAAATGATGTTTTTGATATATTATATTACCAATGAAACATTATACATACGTTTTTTTTGGAACATTAACCGAACTAGTACTTGTATTATGGCCCATTGTAAACTTCAGTAGCAACTCATTAATTTCTGTCAAGTGAATACTTAAACATTTTACGGGCAGCCAACTTGGTACTTCTAGAGAATTTGGCACCAAAATCCTGTCAAGTCATCATTCACTTGGCAGAAATTAATCAGTTGCTACTGAAGTTTACAATGAGCCATAGCATAGGTACTAATTCGGCAAATGTTAATTTTTTTTATAAGTATCTTTTTAAAAAAAATTTTTTGTCTGCCCCTCTCGGATCAATAGTGATATTTCGCCTACCCTCGTCGTGTCTCTTGAACCCGAGACCTCCCGGTCTCCAATGTCGTTGCATAATACTAAGTTAGCAAGATTTGACAAATACTATATATACTTATTTATTAATTAATTGTTGAAATGTATTTATAAATTTAAAC
>JAOXNR010054138.1:0-13029 GCA_028571225.1 Parsonsia alboflavescens | reverse complement strand
ATATTTGATTTGGTGAACAATTGAAGGAAAAAAAATGAAAGAAAACTATCATTGGTAGTTCGATGAATTTGGTATGGATTGCTTAAGTGAAGAATTTTTGAGAAATTTTGTTTTGCCACCGGAAAAGGGCATTGATGGCTGAATTCTCCTAGAATTGTCTCCCTCTTAAAGCTTGAATGGAGTAATAGGAATTTGCAGCAAACCTTTTGATAAGCAATTGACAAGATCTGATTTGAGAGAAGCATAATGCATAAAATTTCTTACTGTGGTTGTTGATATCTGATATCGATCTTGGGGCCAGAATGATTGAGATTATTTCGAGAAAGTCAAAAATGTCTTTTAAGGATGGCACGTGGAAGGCAAAAGGAGGCTTTTCATTGAAGTTTAACATCCATTTTCGATGAAAGGATAGCTTTTTGTATGTTTCATAGTTGAAGGACAAAAACCAAATCATTTAAAGTTAGAGGATAAAATCCAAATTTTAAAATAATTAAAGGATATTTGATGATTTTACCCTTTGGCAGATGGTTTGGTTTTTATGGCTTTGGTTGGACCTTCGCCAAGAGTCGGTCTGATTTTTTAATAATATTTTTGTGTGGTTTTGTTGTCTTGTTTCGCCTTCTTCGACCCCCACATATTTGTAGGAAATTTTTCATCTTATATGATAATAATATAAATATATTTATTTAACATTCCTTGTGACCTAAATATAAGTAATTAGCCCAGATAACACTCATCCACATTATTTATATTTGAAGTAGTCAAATGGGTAATTATAAACCTATATATATAAAGGCATAATTTCATGTTCTACCACGTCTTGAATTGAAATCTTGGCACGGATATCTTTTTATATTCAATAAATTCAGGATTTTTTATTATACAATTATATATTCATTTCATATTATATCAGTAGAAATTTAATAAAAATATCTAAAAGATATGTTCTTTTTGTTATTTAGTTTATCATTTTAGATTTTAACATTAAAATATATATAGAAAAGATAATAATTAAAGACTATAAATAAAATTTTTATTAATATTTTATTAATGTAATAGGTAGTGTCTGTGTAACATTAGATCCGCACCCTCCACGATACTACTTTCAAAAAAATGAAGAGGACAAAAAGGAAAAGGAAAAGAAAAATAAAGGTGCTTAAGTGACATAATAATTAAATTAAAGCCTGCATGATTCATGAGATAATGACTCACTAAGATCATTGCGACTTCACTTGTCATTGGTCCAGTAGTAACTAAAAAGGCTAATCCTCCAAAATCTAAGCTTCAACCCTAGCCACCTTTTAACCGAATAAATTGAACCAATAAAGATGAACTACGTGTCAGTGTTTCTTATTTGATGTGGTTTATCGTAATAAAATCAATAGATACAAATAATCCCACGTAAGCGACTATATATAAATAGTAATTGAATCGACATGCAATTTAAATTTTATTATTACTCTACTTCCGAAAGGGTGATTAAAAATAACTGAATGATGTAAATAAATAGTTTAATAATAAGAAATTATTTAATTGTTACGAAAGCGAAAACAAAGAAAATAAACAAACAAATCAAAATCAAATAAAATATATAGTAGGGGTTGAGTTGTAAGGTTCCATCAACCTTACCTTATCATAATTATTATATATGCATAGTACAGATATCCGACCAATGCAAATAACTTACGATTCGTAATAAAATATAAAAAGACATCTTGAGATTGTACCCATGAAAATGACACAATTGGGTGGAATGATCAAATTTTTACCCAAAATACATAATGAAAGCGACCATAGCTAGCTGCTATGGCTGTTAAATTATTATACTGCATGTCTTTTTTTAAAAAAAAAGGAAAATTACGGTTCATTTTCTTTAGTTAATTTAAATTACATCTAAATTTTTTATAATTTTTAATCGAGGATATGATCCATGATGGAACTTCTAAATTAAATATTAAGGGATCAAATATGAAAATTATTTACGAGAAAGGTTATTTTAGTAAATTATGATTGATAAATTTTTACAATAATTAATATCTTTATAAAAGAAATTATGTTACTATTTTCGTTTTCTCTTTTTAATCTTAAAATATTCAAAATTTTAAGATGAATTCTCTCTCTGTTTTGCCATTTTGATACCAGAAGGCTTTTGAAGAGTTAATTTATTACCCTCTACTCCATCTATATCAAAATAACTCCTCCCTTAAGATTGTTTTGGGAAAAAAGGACTCTATCTATAAAACCCCTTTTTTTCCTTTTTTTTTTCCCCCCCACCCTCCCTATATATAAACCCCCTTCCTCCTCGGGGTTTTTTGTGAGCCAAAAAAAAAAGAAAAGAAAGAAAGAAATTAATTTTGTCCATTTCAAAACAAAGTGTTTCTTTCAACATTTCTCTTCTCTTTCCAATCACTCTGTATAGGAATGGCATCTGGAATTTTGACTTTGCATTAGACAATGATAATTGGGTTGTGGACGATTTGGGCTTCAGACTTGTACATTCGAATCCAACAATGGTAAGTAAGTGACTTATTCAGAGGTGTTTTAATTGATGGCATGGAAGAGAGGTAAATGTATTTATGGTAGTCTTTACTTTATTTTCTCTTTATTTCTATTAATTACAGAACAAGTTAATGGGAGATGTTGAAGAGGTTTTCTGACTAGAACGGCTTACGCCTTCGGGTATGTATATGATATGATTGATTTTCTTCAACCTTTTGAAGTATTCAGGTAGAATTTAACCCTAAAACAGAGGAAATTTTTATGGAATGTGAAAGTTGTTTTTTGCTTGAAAATTTTGAAGAAGTTGAAGTCCTCTTTGATAATTTTGTGAGCCGTCGCGTTACAGTTTCATGATAGTGTAATTTTTCTGCAAATGGGTTGGTCATGGATCTCGTGGAAGTGGGACTTTTGCCAATGTGAGGATGAGGATGAATAGAGAATTACCGATTCTGTCTCCTTTGATAGGAAGAAAATAATAATAAAATATGTTTTCCATTTAAAATAAATTAAATATGTGGTTTTTTTTACGAAAAGAATTAGAAGATTAGATTAAAGAACTTTCAATAATAATAATAAAAAAGATTTTGGATTTATATGATCAAAAAATAAAAGTTATAGGACTATTTAGGATATTTTGACAAGTAAATACCCTTTTAAATTTCGTATCAAATTAAAATGTTACATTTATTTATTTCCTCCGAATAAATCCACTTTGAAGATGTATTTGATATTTATGAAACAACCCATTTTAACGGTCACAGTATATCCCAAGCACTACGTCAAAAGGTCTATTTAAAGTTTCATTCAATCACTTAAAATCAATTCATGACTCAGACATTGACCAGACATGACGTTTTATTGTCTAACATGGTAACATTGAATGAAAACAACCCATTGCTCATGAAAAACGTTGTTTACCGCAACATTTATTTTTACTTCGGAGGCAAATTAAAGAACCCTAGACCTTCTTATTTATTTGGCTTGCCGGAGTTTAAGTAATTATGAGATAATACGCGGAACGTCAATAATAATCGTTATATATAATATGATATAATAAAATTACAAATATTAAAATTATTTATAATTTATGATACGAAAATTTATACACTTCAAATAAAGATGATTAAAAATATTTATTTAATCATAAAGTAAGAAAATTAAGAATAAGAAAATAATAAAATTTAAAAGTTATCTGTTTAAATTAATTATTTTAAAAAATTCAAAGAATAAAGAGTATTTATACTGTATTTTTAGAACTCCTTCCGTTCAATGATTCCTTTAAGGATATCTCAATGGATGAAATGGTGAATACGAATATCATAGGTCTCGAGTTCAAATGATCCCACCAACACCCTCCTGGGTTGGACCCTGAGCACATTCACAGATAGTTATTGCAAGGTTAATATATAAATATATATATATATATATATGTATATCCGTTATTGCAAGGTTAATATATAAATATATATATATATATGTATGTATATAAAAGTTGAATGAAGTTTTTTTTATTTATTTAAATGACATTTAATGAATATTTTTTGACTAAGAAATATTATAATCACTTTGAATTATCCTTCATCATATAGTATAACTAAAACTAAAAATGTAACTAAAAAAAAAAAAAAAACTCAATGTGACATTCTTCACCCTTCCAAACTATCATCTTTTTCAAAATTCAAATATATAAATATATATATATATATATATATATATATGTATATATCACTAAGTACTCATGAGTAATTTTTTGTTATTATCCAAAATTAATGTTCCAATTTTCTATTTATAAACGTTACCTTGTAAAAGCTATTGACTATTAAAATTTCAGTTCATTGAATATTTAATTAATTAAATTTATATTAGTTTTTCTAATTTTAAAAATTATTTATTAAAACACCTACAGTGTGACCATTATTTAAGTAGAATTTAATACTTTAATTTATTATTTATTTTTAAAATTAGTTTATAAATAATATTGTCTGTAATTATTATCTTAATTTAACTTTTTATAAGATATAAATTAATTAAATTATGAAATACAAATATCTTACTGCTAAAATTCATTATTTTATTTGATAATTAAAATAAAAAATTACAAAATTTTATATATTTTAAACGAATCCTTCAGTGCGTTTTTTTCCCCTCCAAAAAAGATTTTTGTCATCTTATGGAAAAAATTAAAAACAGAGAAGAAGAGGTGAAAAGAAAGAAATTCTTACGTGGTGGCCTCAATTATTTTCCCAGACCAAAGGTTTCTCTCTTCCAATTTTTTTTTTTTTCCACCCATCTCTCCTTTTAACCCTTCCTATATTCCTTCACTTAAGGATCAACGGTGATACCCCACCTACTCTTGAAGTGTTTCAAACTTAAGATTTCTCGATTCCAAGTATTACTATTTTATCACTAAGATGATCTCTCTTCCACGTGCTAATTGGTATCCCTTGGCCAACTAGTTTTCCCTCTAATTAATTTCTTTTCCTCTCTTTCTCATTTTATATTTCCCTTTTTGTTTTTTTTCTTTTGTTTATTATATGTTGGACACTTATACTCAAACAATTGCACTGCCTTTCTTTTAATATTATATAAATAGATCTTTTTTTTCCTCCAAAAAAAGTTATTAGATATTTTGAACTGTTTTAAGTAATTTTTATTTAAAAAATAACTTTGAGGAAGTTCTAAAAATATTTTGTATAATTTCTTTTACTCGCTAATATCATTAAAAACATATATCTAAATTAAATCTTTAATCAATTTTTAAGAACTTTTTTATCAATTTAAATATATTATTTCGAAGTTTGTTTTGCAAAAAGGGAAGCTGAAAAAAAAAAAGAAAAGGAAAAGGGAAGTTAACATGTTTACCAGTTTAAGAATGTCATTTACTTGATTCTGTATTTCGTTTAGTACAAATAACAGGGAAGCTAATTAAAAATGTAAATAAATAGGCAATTTCATAAAAGTGTCATTTGATTTAGTCATCAAATTTTGAATGTCACTTCCCAGATCCTTTCGGGACCTAATAGCACCCACGGCTAACTACATGACAGTCATCTTTCCTATGTCAAAATGATTATTTCAAGTTGATAATGAGTATTTAAGTCTATCTTTGTCAATATATCATAATCACACATATTCATAATGTGGGACGGGTATCACATTCGACCACAATTATAAGTTTTTCTAAACATAATTCATGAGAATATATTTTTTTTATAACTATATCCTTGTAAAAATAAGCGATATATAAAATAATCCACGTATCGAGAGTTGTTAATTTAAAATGAATGGGATGTTTGTTATAAACTTATGAAGTATTATTAGCTTCAAGCATGTGAGTTGTTTAATGATGGAGGGAAGAATTGTCCCTTCAGGATATCCCAATGGATGGCATGGCAAGCAAGCAAATCATAGATTTCGATTTCAAATTTCATTAACATCCTGAATGTCTCTGTTTGGAACCCTCATTTCATCAGTTTATCCAGAGGGGGATCATTTCGTGCAATCAAAAATATATGTATTTTCTTTCTCTTTCTAAGTAACTAGGCGAAGGTAATACGTTAGTTATTTCATTGTTGTATAATAATTTATGCCGGCTAATTAATCCGATTCACCACTAATTTCATATTAATAGGTAATAATTAAAGTTCTCAAAAATTGAAAGATCTGAATAATTCTTATATGCAGTGACTTCTTGACAAAATATGTATTTAATGAATTGATTAAAAGCAAAACCATTCATTCGTTGACATGCATAATATGTTGTTGGTGTTTAATTGGAGGAGGAAAAAAACCTTAGAAGTGACCAATGAAAGGAACCAGAGAGAGGATATGGCTTCAAAAGGCAAAGGTTTGACTCATACTTTCCAATTATGGTAGTTATTATAAGACCCTTTTTTAATCATATATTATTAGTTAATTATTAATTAATGATCTGCTGTTAGGTAGTAATTTATAGTTATAAGGTCAGGTCCAACTAAAGATGGGGAAGAACTTATTATAGTTGAAATTGTAAAGTGTTTCTGACAAGGATTACGTGCAAATCCAAAGAAACAGAACATCCTCAAATAATATAATTGCAATCATTGACCATGTTTGTCCGAAAAAAGATTGTTAAAAGTGGGATGCCCACTGATAATTATGAATTTTATATATCAATATATGTGACCCTACTAGATTTCATTTATTTCCTGCTATTTATATTATAAAAGAAAAGCCGTGGAATGTGTCATGGCAAGCCACAAAAGTACCATTGTGGTGATTTTCTAAGTCAATTTGTTTATTAGTTCCTCCACAGGGATATGGCCCTTGGTATTTTACTTCTTGTTTTGATTTGTAAAAAGTGCAAAGGTTATAAATGCCATTTCAACATATAAAGTGTGAGGTAATGGAATTGATTGAACTACTTTGTTTTTTATTTTATTTTAGAGAGAGTCAAATTCATAATTAATATTCCCCTCGTCATCAAATAAAAGTTACCGGTTATCATTTTAAGATAGGCATTAAGTTGAGTTGACTCAAGTTTACGAGCAAATAAGTCGAGTTGAAGCTAAGAAATTAGAAAAAAAGTTCATTTATTTTTTAAGTATTTTTATTTTTAAAAAATATTTTTTCAAGCAAGGGTTTCGATCCTACTCATATACACACCTTGACTCTATTGTACTATGAATTGGACCTACACTATAAGAATAATTCAAACATTATATAATTCGACTTATCAAAATTAGAGTCTACAATAAGATAGAATTGAATCCTATAATCTGCATTATGTAAATTTCACCTCCGAATCGATCCACTACACCCTTGGATTCAAGGATGAAAAATTAACTTGATTGATTTAGTAAATGAGCCATTAAATTGAAGTAGGCTTCTTTTATCATGGAATCAAATCAAATAAGTAGTATAATTGAATGAGTCAAGTCTGCTCGGCTTGTCTTGACTCCAACATAGAAGTTTAACTTTAAACTCAAGTTGAGTAGAAAGTTAGATTAACTTGCATAACGTTTTAACGTTTCTTTCATTCAAAATTGAATTTTTGTATTTTTAATTTGAATCTTTTAGATTTAAATATTTTATTTTTATCATTAATAAAAAATTTACAAAGAAGTTAATATTATTATATTAAAAATTAATTGAATTAACTTTTTAAATAAAATTTATCAAGATCAAAATAGTAGACCGGGGAGTGCAATTTATTTATTTATACACATGAAAAACTCAACTGTTCACCGACGTGGTTCCTCCGCTAGTCATTTCTCGGCAGAGCTAATTCGAGTGAACCCATTTTGGGAAAAACTGATGAAAAATATAAATGATTTAAGAATATATAAAAAGATAATAGGCAAGTAGTACTATACATACATTGAACTAATAATTTCTCTTCAATTTTATTCTAATTTGCCCCCTTTTGTTAATATATTAACATATAGTAAATGAATTTGTAAAACTAAAAATAGTAGTCAGGGAAATCTGTCCAACGTTGACAAACACTTATCCTGTCCATCCAGATTTTCAATTATTCCCAAACTGAAAAAGGTGTTTTGAATCATTGAAGAATCCGTACTGTGATGTAAAAATTTACCTCTATGAAATGATTGAAGAACCTGAAGAAATGGAATTCCGTCGGTCACTAACTATTATTTTACAAAATTGAAGGTAATTTTTTTTCTTTTTAAAATATTTTTTATTTATTCTTTAAAAAATCTAAATATTATTTGAGAGATAATATAAAAAAAATACCTAATTAATTAATAATAATAAATTTTAATTAATGATAAAAAAATTAGTTAGAATATTCTCAACCAAAAAGAAAAAGAAAACGGGCTGCTGGCTTTTGTTCCAACCAATAATAGTTCAAGTTCAAATTCAATTTCTCTGTATTCAAATATAGTATTCTAGAAATGGTGAAAATTTAAAAGCAAGACAGATGGAAGTTCTAATAAACTTGCCTATCAAACCAAAAATCTTATTTATATTCTTTTTTCTTCAATAAAAATAAAAGAGAAAAAGAAAAGTCAAGAGTAATAAGTATATAAATAAAGTGATAAATATAGATATAGATTCTCTCTCTCTCGTGGGTGTCGCTGCTCATGGAAATATACTGAGGGTCAAAGAGCGCCTGTTCAGAAAGGGGATGGTAGGAGTAAAGACTCCTTACTCCACAAATAATGTCTGTCTTTCGATAAGAAGAGGAAAGGGAATGGCTGGCTCTCTAGTTTAAGGTCACAGTCATGTGCTGTCGAACTGTGACCCAGAAAAACCTCCACCCCGATCCCCCACCCCCCCTCAAACCAAAAACACCATGTCCTTTCCTGGGGGTAGGCCCATTTGCTTCATTGGCATGTCATGTTTCTTAGCTATGATCTCAAGAATTGCATTGAATGATGGTGAAATTGCTGCTGCTTCCCACCCCACTACCAGGAGTCCACCGAATATATGAGAGTCTACGAGAAAAAGAGAGATGCTGATTGGCTCTCTTGTGTGGGCTAATTCAAGAAAGTGACCATTTAATGGATTGTGTGGAAGAAGGAATGATTTTTTTCATTTTTACTTGGTCTCTGGCTCGGGTTAATTCCGTTTGGAAACAATGAGGGTCAATTTTTTGACCTACATGGTAGAAGGTATTAGGTTTGACTAGTCTGACATAAATGACAGTTTAAAAAGAAACCCTCTCACTAAAAGAAAAGAATAAGTATATCCCACATAGAAAGGGACAGAGCAGGAAGGGTTTCAAGGAAATAGACTTCAATTTCACACTAAAACTAGACTTTATATATTATTGCAGATTACAAGTCGTGGAATTGACTAATATATTAGGTGATGCAACTTAGTTGCTTACTAATCCATGAATAGAAAATTTACTTAGATAATATTGGATCTAAATCTTTTAGTATATTTTTTTGTAACATTCTTTTCTACACCAATAAAAAGTTTATATATGTGCTAAGAGATCAAATATTTAGGTTTTAGTTTATTAATTTAGTGTATTAGAGAGTGTTACACAAAAAACATATTAAAAAAATCGAGAATTGATAATATTCTTTGTTTTTTTCCCCTATTCATGAAAGACTGTAACTTATTCCTAATTTACACACATGCATAATATATATAGTTATTTATTTAGAATTTAATTGCAAAACTATAAAGATGAGAAGTTTATCATGATAGGTTAGATGAGAGTGTCATCTTAAATAAATTATTTATATGTGATTAAATTCATAAGTACTAATCCAGTCATTAAACTTGGCATTTTTTTTTTTCTATTGAATCATTGAACTTAAAAACTTATCAATTTAACCATTTATCTTTATAATTTTAAACTCTTGAACCATGCTGTGGTTGGGTCATCGGTGTGTGGTGAGTGTAATTACACTCCAGTGAGAATGACACTTGGGTCATATCTTACCTTGGAGCTTATGTTTTTCCTTCATCATTAGGTCTCTAGGCTCATGTAATATATCAATTAAAGCTCTTATTGCATAGATTATCATTAGTGTTCAATTTGTGCTTAAATACTAAGTGATCTTAGTGAAAAAGCATGGTTCTTAGTGAAAAAGCATGGTCAAAGTAGGGAGGTGATGTATGGTACCCTTTTGAAAAAATAAAAAACGAGCAAGTGTTCTTTTATTGATGCGGTGAATATGGTAGCAAAATTGGTTTCGGATATGTCTTTTGTTCGAATTTATGGTTATGGTTATAGCCTTGGTTTGGCTTCAGGGTAGGTGAAACGATGTAATAGCTTGATACGATTGTTGGTTGTTAGTCGTTTCAGTTGACACATCCACCTGTACAGCTAGGAGAGCCTTGACATTTGTGCCAGTCGGAAAGGTGTGGTACTTTTTGTTTAGAAGGTAAGTTTTTACCTTTTCATTTTCACTTTACTATTTTCAGTTTTTGAATTCGCTTCTTCTTCTCTCTCTTGTTCTTTGTGCTCTCACAGCAATAGTAGAAGTTTGAGTTTGATTACCAACAATGTGGTAGTGACAGGGTGATTTTTTTTTTGCTTTTTGTTTTTGTTGATTGGGCTTTTGACCTTGTTCCTAAAGCAGCTTTTTTTTGCACATTTAGGTGAAAAATTTTTGTTAAAAGTTTTGAGCTTTTGAAGTTTTATTTTCGTGTAGTCGGTGTTCGCCAAATAAATTTCAATGGCCTCAGATACTTAGTTTGATCCTTTCCTTTTGTTTGTTTTTCGTTCTAGGTATTTATAAATTTCAAGATGTCTAAGTCCAGAACCGTATCAGATGAGTATATATCTAGGGATAAATTAGGGAATGTTAGTCCTTTGGTTAGGAGCTTGATAAATGATTCAAATGCAGGTGTTGCGGATAGCTCTGCTATCATAGTAAATCAATATCGAGAATAACCTAGGGCTAATGTTCCTAGTGGGGTTGGGTCTGGCTCAACGGGTAATGTGTCTGGTTCCAGGGTTGATGTTACCAACCAAGATTGGGGAGTTCGCGAATACCGATAGTTCTGGTGCTGTGACGTATGTTATTAGGTACGGAATGGGGGAGTTAATGATAGATTTTCCTTGGTGTGATGAAAATGATACTAGCTGAGCTAATGAGTACTGGGACCCTGTTCAAGCAATTGTAGCTCCACATGTTGACACTTCGGTGTTGGGCTATGACGAAGGGAATAATAAGGCGACACGGCAATATCAAGAGTCAGTGAGTAATTTTGGTGTCGGTGTCTGCATGTTTGTGTAATGTTCTTGAAAATGAAGGTTGTATTAATCGTGCCACGATGGGCGCCAAATGATATTGCGGGTAAATTTGGTTCGGATACCTGCAAGGGAAAATGGGTCAGTGTGCTCTAGTTAGTAAAGGATGAATGAATAATACGGAAAAGGGTAATATGGGTAGTAAATGTCACGTACCTGAGATAGTTGGTATTAACTCCTTTTATAGGCATGGGATTATGCAAGTTAATCCATAGTGTTTCGATGTGGGATATACAAGTGCCAGCGTTCCATGTTTAATCGAATTATATTTGAGCTTATGTTTTTCCTTTGTTATTAGGTCTCTAAACTAGTGTAATATATCAAATTAAAGCTCTCATTGCATATATTATTATTGGTGTTCAATTTGTGCTTAAATAGCCAGTGATCTTAGTGAAAAAAGTATGGTCAAAGTAGGGAGGTGGTGTATAATATACACAGTGATGAATCATGATTTTTATTTTTATATATTTTTCTCCCAAAAAAAAAAAAAAAATGAACTTAAACAAAAAACTAAAATAAATTGAAAAGACAGAGGACTCTTAGCTTCAAGTCACGAACTCTTATTCTAGAATTAATTTGATCTTAAGATTAACGGGAGGAGAACGTGTCTTAAATCTCCAAGTCCGCGCAAAATACATCGTTATCCTAAATTGATGGAGCTCAGAAATGATCTTCGGCTCACCGTAAACCGTGATCATACCTGCAACTGCAACCTGAAAGGGTAGATTAGATCATCGGAGTGGGCTGTCGCTTTGGGGATAGCTCCGATGTCTAAGTCAGTATTTTGAGAGAGTAATCTTAGAGTAAATTAGCTCAATTTGTCTATAAATAGTGTGTGTGTTTCGATAATATATATCAAATAATAGGTTGGCTTTTCAATTACGTAGCAATAGGAAATTAGGATAATGGTGAGATCGTATCGTATACGCCAATTGCTCTTAGAATCATGGAGTTTGTTTAAGTTGGGATATCTTGCCATGTACGTCTCTGGTTGAGAACTACAAGCTCGCTAACGACCTTTAAACCAACGTTGGAACCTGTCTGTGGATGTTGAAGGTCTCGATTATTTTTTTAGAAGGTCGCAACGAGTGATTATAGATTCATAGATTATGTTAGGAGTCGTAAACATTTAGTCGTGGCATGGAAAATGTATGAGATGGATTGGAGATCACCAGGTCGACGGTCGCGGTCCGACGAGACCTCTCCTAAGCTCATTTTAAGGTTGAAGACCTCGGAGGTCAATGAGTAGAGGTCACTGCCCACCCTTCCTCTTGACTTGTGATTTGGATTTTCAAGTATTTGGGTAGGGGTTTGGGTCTGTATGGATCGGTTCATTTGGATCGTGTCCGTTTCTTCTATCATAAAAATTACTTTTTTTGGTCCAAAATTAAATATTTTCCATTTCCATTTTGAATCGTATGGAATTAAATATCCTACTTCTAAAAATATTTAGTTTTTTAATATAAAATTTCATTAACAAGAATTTACGTGCACTTGCATAATATTCCACTATTAACTATAGTAAAAAGGATAAATAAGTTACTTCATAAAAATAAAAAATTCTTCTTAATTTTTGATTATGTCAAAATAAAACATTCAATTTTATACTATAGAAGTATATCTCATGGACAATTACACGTTGGAATACCCGATTTCTTCTCCAAATTTATATCAATGCATGAAATTAACTCCATGTATTTCATTTGAAACTCTTGAACTCTTAAAGGTACCCCCTGTTAGAAATTGCGCAGCGGAAACAAAAATTACTTTTACGAAAAACGATCGTATCAGACTCATCATATTTGTAACTG
>JAOXNR010054137.1:0-13029 GCA_028571225.1 Parsonsia alboflavescens | reverse complement strand
GATATATTACATGAATTAGTCATATTATTTATGTGTCGACAATATTCACTGTAATAATTTAATTTACTATGCTATCTCAATTCTTAATAATTTAATTTACTATGCTATCTCAATTCTTACTTTTCTTAATGAATAATTAATTAATTTATATTTTCATTTCAAGTCTTTTGTTCTCGCAAAATGCGTTTATGCAAAGAAAGACTTTTTTCATTGCTTTAAAAAAAAAAAAGGGTTGAAATGTGGAAGGCATTTTATTATTTCATATCAAGGAAAATAATGAAATAATGATATGTTGCTGTTAAAATATTCCTTTCATATAATCATCTGAAAAATTTATTCTTCTTTTATTTTGACTTTTATTAATTAAAAGATAACCACTTATTTTCCTCTAAAAAGCACATAATTAAGAGAAAATTAAACATATTTATTTGAAAAGAAAGTGTGAAAGAAATGCTTATATTTTAAGCTAAAAAACTATCTGATTTCTCAGTTCATTTGTTTCTCTCATTTTTTTCATTACTTTTTCTTCACTACTGATGGGAGAAATGAGCACGACTCAGACAAATCAATTTAAACGGGTACAACCTAGACAAAGTTAACTCAAATGGGCTCAAGGCCCCAACCTTTAATACCTGAAAGTCAGACTCACGAAGTCAATGAGGAAAGGTGGGCAGCACCTGCTACCACTGATCTTTGAGGTGGTGAGCTCCAAATCCGTCTCATACAGCTTCCATGCCGCAATGCGCAACTCCTAGCATCTCCCATGAGCCTACGATCATTCAGTGCGACCTCCCAAAAAAGATAATTGGGACCTTCGATCTCCACGAGCAGGTCTCAAAGTTGGTCTAAAGGTCTGTTAGTTAGCTTGTAGCTGTCGACCAGAGACATGAATGGCAAGATTTCTCAACCCAGGGAAACTCCACGATTCTAGGAGCAATTAGCGGGATATGATATGATCTCACAATTATCCTAATTGCCTATTGTTATGTAATGGAAGAGCCCTAATCTAAGAGGTAACTTACTTCATCTTTATATAATCAAATCATAATCAGTCTAAGGATAAGGACAGTGTTTTCGCAGTTAATTACACAAGATTAAACTTTTAGAATATTGACTTAGGCATCGGAGCTCTTCCCGGGCGACAGCCCACTCTGGTGACCTTCTCCTTTCTTCTCAGGTTTTGATCATTCACATCATCACGATTTTGGGGTGACTCGGAGGCTACTCTTGAGCTCTATCACTTTTGCCGTCGTCTGTGGGAACAATACCATTCTAAAAAGCATAGCTTTCTTGCTGATACTAAGCCCGATGAATCAATCACAACCAACACTTGTTCAGCCACCACGCCGAGGCAGATTGCCTGGCAGAATGCAACTTTGCACTGGCGAAGTAGTGCCGAAAGGCCTACCCCCTAGTGGAGGATGCTAGCAATAATCTAAGGCCGGTCTCCCAACAAGAACAACCAAGGCCATCAAGGTCTAGACTGTCTCGGAGGGCCCAGGTGAATCCTCTACCTAAGCAAAGAAGGTCTGAATAGAGACAACATGATTAGAACACCAATGGCTATAATCCTAGACCGTAGAGATCAGTGAGGAGTCAGGTGTCTGTCCGAACGGACCTCCCAGACTGCTTGGTGGCTACCTTGGAAGGAATTTGGTTGCACATAGCCCGGCTAGGCCAGCCCCTGCCTTCAGAAACAAGGAATGAGCTCTTGCCCGACGAAGGTGGTCTAAAGGTAGGTCAAACTTAGGAGAGGTCATAGGGGGGAGATTCCTGCTTATGATCGACCTTGGAGAAACCCTGACCAATGGAAGGGGGCTATGATCTATGAGACAGACTTAACCAAGTCGCCATATCTTGAGGTCAGAGACAAGAAATTGGTCCTTAGGAGTAGGGGAGCTCGCTAAGAACTCCTCTTGGAGAAAAAATACCCCCTCAATGAAGCCTAATAAAAAAGACAAGCAACAATGCTTGAGGGGTAGCCCACAATCCACTAAGGAGAGAAACGAAGATCAAGAGATACAGAGCAGTGTGAACCTTTCAAAGCCCTCACCATTTGTCCATAGCATAAGTAAGCCCCACAAGTGGAGGCGAAATATGATGGCATAGAGGAGCCACTGCAACACATAGATGAATATGTGTCGTACATGGAGATGTTTGAATACCCTGAAGAGGTCAAATGCCTTGCTTTCCTGTCCACCTAGACCAAAAAAGCACAATCCCAGTTCAAAGGCATTCCAGAAGTAAGTATCTCAAGCTGGACATAGCTAAAGGAGTTGTTTTTGAAAAATTATTACAGGACCTCCTTCACTGCAACTTCCATCTCACTAGGAGCCTCCAGCAACTCCTTCCCTTTTCTTGAGTTGCCTTCTGCATTTTGGCAGACCAAAGCTAGGACCTCCGATGTAGCCACATCCTCCTGAGAAGTTGCCACAAGATCTTTTTTAGACCAGGGAAGGGGACCAGCAGCATCTGGGCGATATAACCCCTCGTGGACCTTGGGGTCTGTTTTCAGGGCCCTATTGAACTGCCGGAGCTGATCAACCACCTCCACATAGAGCCCATAGAGCTGGGGACGAAGAATGGCCTCCACATAATCTCAGAAGCCTGGCACACCCTTGAAGTTGGCCAGAGACAAGTTACCCTCTTCATAGCAAAGGGATTGGAAATCCCCCAGACGGGCCTCAAGCCCAAGAATGCTCTCCCTCTGCTGAACACCGAGCAGAAGTAACTGCCTATTCTTTAGATCCACAATGGCCAGGGCTGAGGACATAGTTTGATTCTCCATGCGAGCCTCTGCAATTTTCCTTCTTGCATTCTTGCAAAAGGTTGAATAACTCAGTGGAATGGGTATTAGCCTTCTTTTTAGTAGCCGTGAGCTTAGCAACCTCTTTTTTCAATTGGGTCTTCGCACCTTGCAGCTAGGTGAGAAGCTTTTTGTCTTTTTCTTCTAATCTCCTCAGTTGTTCGCCAAGAAAGACATGATTCTGCAACTAAAGAAAAAGGAGGTTGATACTAAAGATAGGTTGAAATGGATCAGCTGACCCAAAATAAGAGAAGGATTGAGAAGACCTTGTCAATAAGTTGCTGGGATATTTCCCTATGAACCGTTGGCACGCACCCCATCAAGAATGATTAGGAATGTAGAGATTGGAAAAGGGAGTCCGAGGACTGCAAATCAAGGTTAGGGACCTATCTCGTGGTCCCCTTAGCAGCATGAGTGGCCAGAGTAGCATCTTGTGGCCTTTTCAAAGTGTTGGCGACCTCCTTGGGCGCACAACCTCGGAACTCTGGCCTTGACCACAAGGTCGCCGGTGCCTTTCCCTTCCTGGAGGAACTTCCAAGGGTCTTCTTTGTGGGCTTAGAGAAAGGGGAGGAGGATGAGATTGAAATTTTTACACGACTATCAGAGGCTCGTAGGGCAGCAACCTCAGCGTCCCTGTTCAGGGCGGTCTAGGTCCTGTCTTCCATCACCACCTATTTTGCCCTAGCTTGATGAACAGGAATTTTGGTGGGAGTGGTGGCAGTAGCAGCAGTAGCAGAAAAGGCACCAGCGGTGCCCCTAACTGCACCAGCACTAACTTGGAAATAAGTGGGTCTCAAAAGCCAAGAGGTGGTCCTCATTGCTATCAAAACAAAACAAAAGAAGCTGTTAGTGCACAAAAAATTAAGACAAGCAGAAAAGAAAATGTAGGAAAGCTACCTACTAGAGGGGGGAATCATCATAGCTCTCCTAGCCGTGGGGAGGTCATGCTCTGTCGGACTCCCTAATCCAGCAGGGCGAAGGAAAGTCGTAGGCCAAGCTGGGAGAACACAATCGACCCTGACATTTTCGAAATTGGCCAAGTTAATCAGGATGGCTCTGTGCTTCAGCTGCTTCCTGTTTAAATTAGGGCACTTGTTGAAGAATTATTGGTTCAGATTCTAGTTTGGATAAGGCTTGGACTAAATCAAATTGTTTGGAAGTCTGGCGAACAAGAAACTATTTTTCCAATCCCCCATAGAGGACTTAAAGGGACCTACCACCTTGTACCTAGGATTAAACTACAGGTATCCTAAGGAGGTGCTCTTTGATGTAGAAGAAATGCCTACTCTAAAGAAGCTCCTAAAGAGCTTTAGAGAAACTGGAATACGAAAGAGATGGCAAGTTGCTATGAAAGCAACTACTGCCCGGATGGAATTGGGGACAAGTTGGGCAATGGGAAATCCTTAGAAATAAGCGATGTCCATGAATAGGGGGTGCAGCACGGGTAGAAGAATAGCCTCTCTCAAGCTGGTGACATAAAGGACTATGTGTCCAGTTCACCGACTATAAGGTCGCTCACTCTCTATAGCAGCAACAATGTCACCTCTTTCCAATCCCCTCTTCCCACTAATTTAAAAAATATCAGTGGAGTCCAAGGAGGAAGACATGGAGAAGACCTCTACCTTAAAGAACCTATAGACTTTGCTCTAAACGGGGGGAGCTCTTACAGAAATCGAAGGAGAGTAAAAAACCCCATTCTCTAGGTCAGCAAGAGAAGAAAGAGAAGCTACCTCTCCTGAGCGGAGAGAAAGAAGAAAGCTCAAGAAAGAAATAGAAAATATCAAGAAAAGCTTGTGAGTAGAGAGTTCGCAAAACAAGAGAAGGGATTTAGGTAAATCCTAAATCTTTAAAAGTCTCTTAATTTATATGAGACAAGGAGTCTTTTGGGTTGCTGAAAAGGAACTGGTATGTCAGAAAACGAGGCAATTTCCAAAACTGAAGAGGCATGTTTCCTCCAAAAAATAGCTGTTGTAGAGAAAACGGTGCGACCCTTCAAAGGTCGAGACGTTAAGATGGTAATTTAAGCGCCACGACCTTTGAGTTTGTTGGGCCTAAAGGGGGGCAATGATGGGAGAAACTGTCACAACCCGAATAGAGTCAACCCAAATGGGCTCAAGGTCCCAACCATCGATACCTAAAAGTCAGACTCATGAAGTCAATTAGGAAAGGTGGATATTGACCTGCTGCCACTGACCTCCGAGGTCACCAACCTCCTAAAATGAGCTTAGGAGAGGTCTTACTAGACTACAACCTTCGACCTGGTGAGCTTCAAATCCATCTCATACATCTTCCATGCCACGACTAATTGTGTGCGACTCCTAACATGTCCATGAGCCTACCATCACTCGGCACAACCTCCCCGAAGAGATAGTCGAGACCCTCGACGTCCACAGGCAAGTCTTGAAGTTGGTCTGAAGATAGGTTAGCTAGCTCGTAGCTCTTGAATAGAGATGTGAATGACAAGATATCTCAATCGAGGGAAACTCCATGATTGTATTAGCAATTGGAGGGATATGATATGATTTCACAATTATCCTAATTGCCTACTGTCACATAATAGAAGAGCCCTAATCTAAGAGGTAACTTACTTCATCTTTAGATAATCAAATCATAATCAGTCTACGGACAAGGACAGTGTCTTTGGAGTTAATTACACAAGATTACTTTCTTAGAACACTGACTTAGGCATCGGAGCTCTTCCTCGGGCAATAGCCAACTCCGGTGACCTTCTCCTTTCTTCCCAGGTTTTGATCGTTGACATCATCACAGTTTTGAGGTGACCTTTAGGCTACTCTTGAGCTCCATGTACTACCATTTTGTTCTTCCTTTTTCTTTTTTTTTTTCTTCAAGTTTTTAATTATTTTTTCATCACTTTTTTCTTCCTTCTTTCTTTCCTTTCTAGATTTTTTTTTTTAGTTCTTTCATTGTCCTTTTTCTTTTATTATTCCATTTTTTTTACGGTTGGAAACTTTGGTCCCCATTTTTCTTTTTTTAAATTTTCTAGGTCTCAAATAAATTATGTGCCACAACTTTGATCTTTTTTTCCATTTTCCTTCAAAAATCACTAGAGTGAGCTCTTTGAATTAAAAATGAACATTTGTTCAAGGGTATTATTGGTAATTCACTTTTAATTTTCTATAAGAAAAAAATTCCACTCCCTCTTCTCTACTTCTTCTTGTTCCTTGGTCTCTTCGTGACCATTCTCCTTTCTTCTATCTCTTTCCACCATTTCAACAGATAAATCAGTCTTTCATTTGGTTTTCTTAATAGAGGGACGCACTAATCATCGGCCTTTGAAATACCAGCGGCCCTTGTGCGGAGGAATGAGCGGATGGTTCAACAAAAAAAGAAAAAATTGCAGATAGAGTGTTCTGAAAGTTTCCAAGAAAGGAGAAGGAAAACGGTGGGGAAATTTCCATGTCCTAAATTGATTGCCGTTGTCGATGAGAATTCGAGAAAAAGGCTCGTCTGGTTAATGCTAGGAAAGGCAATGGAATAGGAGATAACGATGATGTCAAAGATACCAAAGATGATGGTGTCATGCGTTGGTTAAGACGATTGAATTGAAAGTTAGAATTTTTTAGAGAAGTTTAGTTTGGTGATGTCTCTTTTAAAAATTTATTGGGTTTTGTAAAATTATTTTGTCCCCGTCTGAAGCAGGTTTTGTTGTATATTTTCTTTAACAAACTCATCGATTTGTTTGAAACTCCTGATCCTGAAGGGAGAAAAAGTTGATGCTGGTGGCAAAGGTTTTAGTTGAACATTAAAAGTTCTCGGAGAAAGATAGACGATAGCCATGGAAGTTGATGAAATGAGATACCCCAATAATTGAGGGAATGTTATCTTGTTTGCTCAAAGATTAAACAAAAACAAAAAAAAAGCAAAAAAAAAAAACACCTTTTCCGGTACGGATTTGAAGATTTGGAGGAAGAACAGGAAAGATGAATTTTTTTTTTTTTTTTTAAAAGAATTATGGAAATGGACTTCTAATTTTACCCCTCATGAAATATACATTTTATATTAAAAGATTTGACTTTGACGATTTTTGCCAAAGTTACCATATGTAATTTATTTAGGAACCTAGAAAATTATAGGGATTAAAATTACCAACGGTAATATATTTAGAGATTAAAGGTGTCAATTAACCTTCCTTTTTTTTTTTTTTTTTTTAATTTTTAAAATTATGTAGCTCTTTCCTTCTCTTTTCTAGTTTTTTCTCGTCCTTCCATTTTTATTTCTTTTTCTTTATTTCTATATCTTTCATTTTTTTAATGTTTAAGTTGTTTTTATTTCTTTCAAGTTTCCACTTATTATTTGAATATTAGTTGTTAAATTTTACACTACGAAAAATAATATGCATATCTTTATATCAAATGAAAATTAATAGCAAAACCTCCATAAAATATATATATTTTTCTTGTTTGAGACTTCGATTGAATAAGACTAGTAGAGTTGATTTATTTTTTATCTATCTCGAATCATGTAATGTTTTCTTTATGGTAACATATAGACTGTCAAAATAGGTTGGGCCCTTCAGGTAAACTCGATCGTATTTCACATTTTTTAAAAGTTGGATTTGAAATATTTGACCCTAATTGCAACAAGAGTTTTTTAACTCGTCTTTTAAGGGAAATGGGCCCATGAGGGTTTAGAGAGAGTCGGACTTGACCGACCCTTAGGGTCAAACATATTAAAAAAAATTATTTTATTTTATAATTTATTTATTATAATTAAAAAGTACATATTTTCTATTACTATTACATTATTATGGTTTGTAATAGTATTTTTTTCTTATTGAAACTCAAACTCTTTGTTTAGTGTTTTTTCTTTTGTTTTTTGACTGTAATTGAGTTTTTCATTTTTATGTTTGATTTGTATTTAATAATTTTCTACATTTTTCACTAATTTTCCGTTCTCTTTGTTTACTATTTTTTGCAGTTTTTAAAAGTAGTATGAAAATTGAAATGTTTTATTTTAAATATTTTTTAAAGTAAAATATATTTATAGGGGTTGGCCCGTCCCACTTGACCCTTGTGGGGTTAGGCTGGATTAGAATTTTGATGAACTTTCAAAAATTGAGATTGGCCCGTCCCAACTCTTGAAATTTTCTTACCCTTAGGATTCGGGTGTTGTGGGATCAACTCCAATTGACAACACTAACATATGATTTTGTTGAATAATAATTTTATTTTATTAGACATATTAAATATTGGCATTTTATAAAACATTTCTAACGGTTGTTGAATTCATTTTAACAACCACAAAACTTTTGGCAGTTTTTTTTTTTCCCTTAAATTTTGTAAGCACATCTAAAATTTCAAACTTATATAAATATATATATATGTATATATATATGTTAAAAATTGTAAATATAAAAAAAATATTATTTTTATTAATTATTAAATTAATCAAACATAAAATCAAATTAATGACGGAGTCAATGATTATTTACTTGATTTAAAAAAATAATAATGTATTCATAGACTTATATAGAAAATAAATTCTCTTACAAAAGTTTTGGAAGCAAAGTGGGATTGTAACCATTTTGTATTTTTTGCCTTTAGCGACTGACAAAAAAAAAAAAAAAAAAATCACTAACGACAACTTCTGAATTGCCAAAAAAGATATATAGAAAAGTGGGAATTTGAGGCAAACTTTAATAATGGTCGAAAATCTTAAAAAATCACCAGAAAAAAGGATCGTTTTCTGGCATTTGAAATAATTAATATCTACCAGTAAATTTCTCATTTTTTTGGTACAATTTTTAACTTCCAGAAAAAGTAATTAAAATGGCCAAAAAATACTATTTAGTGATGATTTCCTTTAACCGTAAAAAATGTCTGGCAGAAATTTGCTGCTTCCGTCAGAATTGAATTTTCAATTTTTACTTGTCACTATTTAAGAAGAAGAAGAATTCTTGAAATTTATTGCATCTATATTTTGAAAACTTCCAACATTAATTTACAAATTTTCCTTCAATTTTTCTTCTCATCAGTTTCCGAAAAGCTGAAGAAAATGGGTTAATTAATTGATTCTTTTATTAAGCTAATTTAATTCTTTGGCCGAATGATGATTCCTTTAATGAGTAGACCTCTCTTCCATTCCGTTTAGACACCTTCCTCTTTGTCTTCTCAACCAAGAAAACTCCTCTTCGGACTGGTACAGAGTTTCAATTGAAGATCTGTAGATGGGTGTGTCTGCATCTTTCAGAATTTGTTCAACATGATCACGAGGGAGCACCAACTAATCTGGTAGGCTCACTATGACTATCTCACGTTCAACATCATTTTTGTTGGAAGTTTGAAAGGTTTAAACCAAATTTCAAGTATTCTACATTGAGTCTAATGCAAGACTGCATTTAATATCTTGAAATATGAAAAAGTTGTATTGAGATATGAAAAGTTAGGTGTCTCTATAAGTATCATAAGTTATTTATATATAGCTGTGTACTTGAGTTAATTTTTCAAGAGAGAGGTGAATGAAATATTAGTTTGTATTTTTCCTTAAAGTTCATCTCCTCCTCATTAATTTCCCAACAAAGTGGTATCAAAGCTTTTGTTTAAAAAAATGAATAGTGTCTTTCCTTATGTTGTTCCCAAACTTACTTCACAAGAAGTGTGGGAAGTAATGTAAAAAGGTTATGAAGAACCAGAGAATGAAGGTGCCTTGAATAAAAATCAAAGGAATGCTTTGCAAAGGCTTCGTAAAGGTGATCAATAGGCCCTTTCCATTATTCACCAAGGGCTGGGTAAAGGCATGTTTGAGAAGATTGCTTCCGCAACAAAGGGTAAAGAAGCATGGGATATATTAGAAAACAACTTCAAAGGTGTGGATAAGGTGATAAAAGTTCGCCTTCAAACTCTTCGTGGTGAGTTCAAATCTTTACACATGAAAAATTATGAATCCGTTTCCGATTATTTCCAAAGAGTATCCTCTGTTACCAACCAAATGAAGCAATATGGTGAGAAGGTTGAAAATATTCGAGTCATGGAGAAGATCCTGAGATTTCTTGACTCCAAACTTGAACTTCTTGTCATTTCGATTGAAGAGTCAAAAGACTTGGAGACAATGACTCTTGATCAATTTATGGGGTCCTTGCAAGCATACGAGGAAAGGTTAAAGAAGAATGGGAAAAGGGAAGTCCAAGTTCTCCAAACCAAGGTCTTGTAGAGCAAGGACATTCACAAGGAAGAGGTCATGGTAGAGGCCGAGGACAAGATCATGGTTGTGGCCGCAAATGAAATTTTGGCCATGGAGGAAATTTTGGTCGAGGTCATGGAAGATCTGGAAATCAAATCAAATTTTCAGCAACAAATGGTCAGGAAATCAATCAAGAGGATGTGGAAATTATAGGAATAATCGAGGTTGTGGACGAAGGTATGATAAATCCAATGTTCAATGTTATAATTGTAATAAATATGGCCACTATTCTAATGAATGTTGGGGTAAGACCATGGAAAATGAAGAGAAAGCCAACTATGTAGAAGCTAAAGAAGGAGAGGAGACATTACTATTATTTACAACCAAAGATGTCAAAGATAAGGGAGCATGGTATATAGACACCGGTGCTGCGAATCCTATGAGTGGTTCCATGGAGTTATTCTAAACTCTCAATGAGTCGGTGAAAGGTAACATTATTTTTGGAGATTATACTAAAGTCCCAATTAAAGGGAAAGGTGATGTGGTAATTCGTGATAAAAATGGGACTCATTTTTTGATTCCTCAAGTTTATTATGTTCCTACTTCGAAATCAAATATGTTGAGTTTGGGTCAATTGCTTGAAATGGGATATGATATTCACTTAAAGATGGTTCTCTTATTTTAAGAGATGAATACCATAAATTGATAGCTTAGGTGCCCATGGAAAAAAAATAAAATGTTTTTACTCAATACTCAAGTTGATCATCTAATGTGTTTGAAGAATTGTGTTGAAGACACCTCATTGGTTATGGTATTTGAGATACGGGCATCTTAACTATGGAGAACTCAAGTTGTTATCTACCAAGGAGATGATGCATGGCCTACCAATGATAGACCACCCGAATGAAGTATGTGAAGGATATGTTTTTGGAAAACATTCAAGGAGTAACTTTCCAACTAGTGCTACATATCATGCAAAGAGACCACTTGAACTTATTCATTCAGATGTGTGTGGTCCTACTGCTCCAATGTCATTTGGTAAAAATCGTTACTTTCTTACTTTCATTGATGATTATTCAAGGAAAACAAGGGTCTATTTCTTGAAGGAAAAATTTGAAGTGCTTGAAGCATTCAAGAAGTTTAAATCTTACATTGAGAAGTAAAGTGGAGATCAAATCACGTGTTCGAGGACTGATCGAGGAGGTGAATATAAATCTTTGATGTTTAAGAAGTTTTGTGATGATCATGGCATTCGGCACTTTATGACAGCTCACTCCCCAACAATATGGGATAGCGGAGACAAAGATTCGCACCATTCTCAACATGGTTTGAAGCATGCTCGAGACAAAAGGATTGCTAAAAGACTTTTGGGCTGAAGTAGTGGAAAATGCTGTATACTTGCAAAACAGATGTCCAACTAGAAGCTTTACACATCAAGAAGAATGGAGTGGGAGAAAGCCAAACATCTCTAACCTAAGAGTGTTTGGAAGCATAGCCGATATGCACTTGCCAGATCAAAGGAGAACTAAATTGGAGGACAAAAGCATAAGCTGATTTTTATCGGGTATGATAAAAATTCCAAAGCATATAAACCCTATGATCCTACTAACAAATCTTTGCATGTGAGTAGGGATGTGGAGTTTGATGAAGAAAACTCATGGAAATGGGATGAGCATATTGTCGTGTATAGGGGAGAAGAAATTGTTCAAGAAGAGCTACCGCAAGTGACAACTTGAAGCAGGTGGATGTGGTGGGCTAAGGAATAAGAAATTTTGGAAGAAATCTAATAATAGGAACTCAAGAAAATTGCAACTTTTAGTTCGGATGAATAGTAAATGCGGTGAACAGTGACTGATGAACAGTATCAGAACAGTAATCGGTGAACAGTAATTCAAACTTTGGATAATCCATCAAAATTTGAGGCTTTTCGATAATCTAACTTCTGAACTTGCCAGAGGTCTAGACAACAAAAATTGGGTTCTTCTCATCTAAACAAACTTCAATCTAAAGTAGTTAAAGGACGAAGAAAGAAAGAACAGCACCTTGCGATAAAAAGAGATAAACTCTGAAATATTATTGATAATAGATTCAACTCCACTAGCTCTTAGGTATTCATCCTTATTTATAATACTAGAAGTTCTATGTTTCTAATCAGACTAGGAAATAGAAACCAAGTAAACTACTAATAGCTAAGTTATGTGTTGCTAATCAGACTAGGAAATAGAAACCAAGTAAACTACTAATAGCTAAGTTATGTGTTCCTAATTAGACTAGGAAATAAAAATTAGGAAGAAAATAATAAAAAAATAAAACAAGTTTCAAAATAAAATTCTATCTAATTAAGAAAATAAAATTATTAAATAATCTTGATCATGCTCGTCTACTTGCTCTACATTTGTCTCCCCCTCTTGAAGAGAGCTTGTCCTCAAGCTCGCGCGTCTCTATGGAAGTGAGAAAGATGTTGCACATTGAACACATTGGAGATACTGTAGCCATCTGGTAGCTCGAGCTTGGTCCTCCAGGATTTGCTGCATGGCTTGGTCAAGCTCTTCCCTGCCACTGCGCAACTCTTCCAAGATTGCAGTCACAATCGGATCCACGTTTCCGCCTGACATCTCGGATCTTGGCTCTAATACCAACTGACGTAGGTGGATGTGATGGGTTGAGGAATAAGAAATTCTGGAAGAAATCTAATAATAGGAACTCAAGAAAATTGCAACTTTTAGTTCCAATGAACAGTAAATGCGGTGAACAGTAACTGATGAACAGTAATCTGTGAATAGTGCCGATGAACAATAACTCAAACTTTGGATAATCTATCTAAATTTGAGACTTTTCGATAATTTAACTTCCGAACTTGTCAAAGGTCTAGACAACGAAAATTGGATTTTTCTCCTCTAAACAAATTTCAATCTAAAGTAGTTAAATGACGAAGAAAAAAGGAACAACACCTTGCTATCACAAGGAAAAAGAGATAAACTCTGAAATATTATTTCTAATAGATTCAACTCCACTAGCTCTTAGGCATTCATCCTTATTTATAATACTAGAAGTTCTATGTTCCTAATCAGACTAGGAAATAG